>JABFPJ010001073.1:0-29112 GCA_022817425.1 Gryon sp. ZL-2020 | reverse complement strand
TTTATGCTTTAACTTTTATATCAAATCTATACTCCAATCTCAATTCGGAGACTTATGAAAAATGAATGCTAAAATAAATACAATACCGAAACAGTTCATAAAATATCGTGAAAGAAACAAGATTATTATTAACTGGATCCTCGGACCGTGATATTTATTTTTTTAATTGAAGACTGATTTCAATTAATGGGTTCTTTTACTTTTAATTACTTTATTTGTGTTTTTCATAGTGACTTTGTCTTATTTTTTATACAATAATTATATTAAGTTTATTTAACTATTTAATTGAATGAAAAACTTTACCTATACAAATATAGTTAAAACATTTATTTCAACTTTTTGTGTAGTAGTATTTTTTAATTATTTGGATACTTAAAATTATATGTTATACACTTTACTTTTAAAAATTATATTAGAACAATCGTTCGATAAAGTCAAGTGTGACGTCATCTCATACGCATAGAGCAACGAATCAAGGAAGCCAATCTGCTTTCTGCTTCCCTCTGCTAAAACTTTTTACCGCGAAAATCTACGAACTTTCTGACTAACAGAAAATGTGCAATCAACTTAAGGTCACCATTTTTAGTTGTACGATTTGTTAGACGTTAATTTTGAAATAAAGTAGTTTATAAATATTTTCATATATTTAGTAAACAATTTAAAAAATTATAAAATTTTGCTTTTACCATAAAATTGATTTAATTTTGCATTATATTATAAATGTCTATATTCCTTAACAAAGGAAGGTAGTCAAACATTACTTTTTAAACTTAAATGGTAATAAATTAAAGAAAGTTAATGAGAAACTTGCTTGGTAAATTTAGTACGTCGCTGTCATGCAGATGAAATTGTCTCTGATGGATGTTATATTTATTAATGAGTGGAAGATAACTTTTTTGCAAAAAAACATAGTTTTTAAATATCCTGACGTTGTTGCAGGATTAATTATTTTAACTTACTCCAGTTCAGTTGTCTATTTAAATCACGTGTGGTTACATAAATTTTAATGATTGGTAAAGGAACTTTGAATCTAACATTACAAGATATATATTTTGCAAAATCTGTATGAATCGTATCTGAAGTATTTATTGTTCTTTGATGAGAAATAAACAGACACGTAGATGGATAAATTGTGGTTTCCGAAATGGTCTGCACATTTTCGTAACCATACTATCAATATAACTTGGAATAGATGTTGCATGATTCATCTGCTTGTATTCAAAATAATCTTTAAATTTTAAAATAGGTTTTCTGCTTAAAATATCAAGGTAAAATACTTCGAAGCTGTCGATAATATTATTTATGTAAATGAAATATTCAATGTAGCTACAAAATCCTTTTGTTATAAGAATACAGAGAAGAAAAAGAACACCCGTTGATAGACTACATATGTGAGAAAGATAAAACAAAAATAAGAAGACTAAATCGTGCTTCTGATGGTTTATGTAAATGAAACATTTAGATTTTATTTTAGAACATATATCGACAAGTTATGTAACTTTTTTTTGACTGTAAATGACAATTTTCGCCAAATGTTAGAAATGTGCTTTCATACAAAAATCGTTGCATGCGTTCAACATATGTCAAAATCATAGTCTAACGCATGCACTGAATATAACTATTGTTTTCGCGAAAAATACAGTAAACATGAATTGTACGTTTTACAATGAGGCGATTATTGTTAATACTTGTAAACACATATAAAACCGTAATAGAATTTTTGTAATTACTGTAGTGTAGTAATTTTTTATGATAAAGTAAAAAAAAATAATATGTTAGTAATAATAATAATAATAAGTAATAATTAGAGTTAAAAATAAAATTTTTTGGTTTGGGAATTTTGGGATCTTGTATTTAAATCTATTTACAAGACAGGGAACCAGTAGAGTTCAGTGTAAGTCTCCATGTAGTTCTAATGCAATTCCTACCGTATAAGAGAACAGAGTTACTGTACGTACATATAGTACCCGGATGTGTCACACGAGATTTATGGATGACGTATGTCTACATTCGATGTTGTTCAAATGTGTGTGTAAGAGCTACAGATGTTTTTAAGTGCGAACTGCACTTATTACGTAGTTATACGTTCCAAACATTGTTTACATGCAGTGAATCCGAATATGTTAAGATGAGTATGTGAAATATTATGCTATTTTTCAGCATTTTTCAGAAATACAATTAGAAAAATACAATATGAATGCAAAGTCAAATAACAGTGTATAAATATGTTTAAATATATTATTTAATTTTTGGAATAAAAGCGGCAAGAAAATTGAAAACATTCTGTTAATAATAAAACTGAAATCTAAATTATTTACTTTTATTAACCTCGCAAATTTGGCGTATGATTAGGAGTTCATCATGGACGTGTTTTTGTTACTGTGAATCGCTGAATTGTTTGTCATATATTGCTGATGCCGTGGCAAATGTGGTACGAAATGTGGAAAGACGCAATAGAACGTATAGCAAGGGACTGTAACCACGAATGCCGTAACGGAACTATATTTTACAAGTTAGTCTACTAACTTTAATATAATTTTATTCACCATTAATTCTCATTTCTCATTATTTTATTAAGTCAAAAGTTAATTTAACACTAAGATGTCACTTTATGTTTATGAAAATGAAAATAAAGAATTTTCTGGTTTATTGATTCTTTGTAATAATTCATACTATATTTCTTCCTATACAATTATGCAAAGTACTTTTGTTCTGTAAGTTATAATATTAATAAACTTAATATTTTTTATTTTCATATTTTTTTAGCATTTTATACTACAGTCATACAATTTTTTACCTTAAAAAATGTATCTGAAATAAATCTACACACGTCTATATTTTAAATATACGTTTCAATTTGCGATGAGAAGATTATTTTCTACTGCTAGTGTCGAAATTGTTACTCTTTTATAGTTACTTGTGAAAAACAATATGAAAAAATGGTCCACCAGTTATACAAATAACTGTTTTGATACATGTTCTTGTTTTCCATTCATTCGAATATATTTCCTCATATGTAGTTCACCAATGTTAGACAATAGCAGAATGCGCGCTTTTAATGCATGACCCTTCAAACATCAACAGTGTGAACTAGTATTCAATAGTTTCTTAAATAATGTACGAACAATTTTTTCAGTCCAATTGAATTGTAAAATATACTTTTTGATGTTGACTTAAATTTGATTTTCTCTTTGCGTACAAAATTATTCAGTTATTACAAGTATTAATTACCTTTCTTCGTTGTAGAAAAAACAATAAAAACTTTTTTGTAGGACGAAAATCAATTAATGAATCAAAGTACTTCAGTTACTTCAACAAAACTTTCATATTTGATTATTATAACTAAGTACTTGAAAAGTTGTTGTGAATCGTTATGTTGATTTCAGTAAAATAATGGTAATTGAAATAGCTAACGACAGATGTATTTTGGTTATATTTCGAGTAATTCCTATTATCTATGCAAACATCAAAACGTTGTAATAGTTTGATTTAACTTACAAAACCAAAGTTATTATACAAGTAATGAAATAAAAAATGTTATTTTAACTTTTATAATATCTTCTAAAATTACAGAGTAAATAATTTTATTAATAATATTAATATATTAATAATAATATAATTAATATTTTATTATATTATTATTAATATAATAATAATAATATTAATAATCTTAAAAATAATAGACTAATTATTTATTAATTTTTAAGCTCATTACATTGAGAAGGAATCGATTTACTATCGACTTTGAAGAATACTTGAAAGACTTAAAAATGTCTTATCTTCAATAATACTGTCGATGTTTAGAATAAGTTTTTATTCACTATATAAAATGATCACTTTTTATTTGTTAAATTATGACTTCAAACACTTTTCACTTTTCTTAATGATACTTTCTCAAAAAGAAGAATTTTCAGTAAGATGATTAATTCTCGACTGTAACAATTAATTTTGATTTTAATAATAACTTGTTAACTACAATTTTAAGTAAAATAACCTCAATAAAGTGGAAATTTTCGACTTGTGTTTAAACAGTCAATAAATTCCATTCTTTTTTTACACAGTAATTAATATTTCTCATTATGTAAATTGGTCACTTTTTTGTTATAAAATAGAAATCATTTAATTCGTTTGGAAGTTTTAATTTTATTTTCTTTTACAGCTTGTTTCATTTACAAAGTTACAATTAGTATAGTAACGAAAGGAATCCAGATATACGCGTGTAGATAAATAAGAAACTTTTTAAGTTAAGCTAAGATAAAAGTAAAAGTCTATTTAATCTATCTGTTAAGGTTTTATGCAAATCAGTATTACGGGAGTACAGTTAGTAAAGAATTGATAATTTAAGTTTTAAAAGGAAAAACCTGAGTGAACAATTTTTAAGCAACTTTTGGATGGGTTTAGTATTTCGTATTTTATGTGTAAAAACAAAAGTTACAACTCACATTATAATTTAATAGTGAAAAAATTGATAATTTTGTAAAAGCATGACTGTGTGTAATTTAGTTACTCTAAATACAACATTTTTGTATTGTGTCATTTTTCTTTATCCAAATGCATATAAATTGATAAAATCAATAATTTCTATTTGTACTGTGCAATTTACGACATTTTTACTTGAGTAAACATACAGATTTTAAAAACAAAAAATACCCAGAATCAGCATTTTATATGTAAAAAAGAATACATGTATTGCACATATGAAATATATTTATACTATTATTTGTTATTGTACTTAAAAATATAATGAATATTTTTTGAGGTTGTATAAATTTGCTTCATATATAGAAGTATTAAATAAAAGTCATTATTTTATTATTTCTATCAAAATGCTGCATACATATTTTCAAAATACACCCGCATCAAATTTAAATGCATACAATGATACTAGTATTATAATCAGTCTTCACGTCTGTAATATAATTCAGCATTTGTTTGTTCTACAATATACATTTTAGTAAATGAAGCTTGAGGTTAAAAAAACGTACATTACGTGATAAGATTAGATAAGAAATGGGTTTATGTTATAGTATCTTGTTGTAGGATGCATCATAATATCTTACAATTTAGTCTTGATATACTGGAATATAGTGCGACGAGTAGTACAGTCTATTTCACGATTATTCTCAAGTACCATAAAATGTTGATTGTAGATTTATAGCATACAATTACTAAATATTGGTAAATCTATTTTAATTGTTGTTGTGTATATTTCTTATATTAAGTAGTATTAGTATCAACAAACAAAATCTCAATTAAATTTAGAAGTAGAATTTTAATCAAATTAAATGAATGTCTTTGATTAAACTTAATTATTGGTCTTATTTATTTATATGAAAGTTATTTCAGTAATAAGATTATTTATACCAAATTTTCGACATTAATTAAGTAAACATGTAACGTTATGAAAACTTGTTAATATATATAGTTACGCTACTATACACAAAATATCATTCCACTCTAAGTCTATATCTTTGTTCTAAGTTGACATAGAAAAAAAAATGACATAGAACATATTAATTTACTGTTTTTCTATTTTTTATGTGAATACGTAGCGGAAATCTATGTGGAAAAGGTCAAGATGTGAATGAAGTAAACTGCTTAAAGAAAATCATAGACTTACATAACAGAGTAACATATACTGTAAACAAGCAATTGCATATGTTATTCACAGAATGGTTATATTATTTATATTAAAATTGAAATTATGTAATTGAATAACAAATTAATTATGTAAAATTGTAAAATCATGAAATATATAAAATATAAAAATAAAATTCCTGTAGATGTTTTCAAAAATGACAAATAAAATATTGCTTTAGTAATATACAGTTCTAAGAAAAGTTATTTTTTATTGTAGCTTTTCTTAATTAAAAGTTTAGTGTAGAAAAATGTTCTTGTTATACTTTCCCTGCAAGAATTTTAAGTTATATTAAACTTTTTTTGCTTTTCGTAGGTCTTTTCAAACAAACAAAGTTAATCTTTGAAAAGTTCGATTGAAAAGAAGTTAATTTGAGATTATCAATTCTTGCAATGTTACATAATTTTCACTGTTAATTATTGATAAATTTTTCCTTAATAACAATTTGCTGAGTATAACAATGAAATATACATACATGATATCTGCAATTCATTGTTATTCTTTTCTTTATATAATTTTGCTATTTTTCTTCACTTCTTTATTATAATATATAGTGTCCTTTAAATGATATATTATTGCAGAAATGTATGTATGATTATTCAGTTTTCAAAGTAAAAGTAGTATATTAATGATATATAATGATATATAATGATAAGAAATTTTGCATACATTTCGTAAGTGCGGTTTTAGTCACAAGAGTAAAATGTAGGACGAAATTCGCGGAAGAATTACAGAGTGAAAATTATAGTATGTGTTGCGTGGAAATTTGCATTGTTTATGACAATGAAATATTTTGGTTAAAATGTGGTGTAATTTACGAAATGGTCTACGAAAAACAATTTTAAGATCTATTAATTTTCAAGTTTTATTCAATTAAATCACTAAAATTATATATTGTGATAAATATCTGTATTTTTTAACTTGTACAATGATAAAACTTACTTTATGAAACTAAACGCAATTAAATTTTATTGTATATGATACATTTTAAACTCTGTACAACAGTTTGATGTTGAATACAACTGCTTTAAAAACTTTAAACTTTTTTAAAATAGTGATTTTTGTATATAAATTTAAAAATGTAAATTAAAAAAAAACGATCACAGCATACATGAATTAATGTGTATACTTTAAGCGCAATAAGAAATGCTTTATGTTAAAACAAGTAAGCTGGCTATATATTTATCTATTCTTAAAAAATACTGCTTTTAACTCCAATTTTTTTTACCAGCGCACTTTAATGTGAAAACTCTTTAAACTATTTCTTTTAAGATTCTTATGTTTTTATTGCAGTTAAATTACTTAATGTGAAATTGAATATTAATCTTATTTCGCTCAATTATTTTTTCAATATAGGGTCTTCCGTATGGGATGAAATTCTGGGTAAAAAGTGATGTCATTCTATATATACCAGCGTATTTGCTTGTGCTAAAATTGATTAAGTATTTTATAATATAATTAATTCACATTTCTCGACGAACATTAATCATTTGATTTACCGTTATTCATGCTTTAACTCGGCGTTATCTGAATAAGCAATTTCGTTAATAAGTGACATGTTGAACAATTGATAACTTTATTTTCAGGAGAACATTATAATGTTATTACGCAAATTACTTCACATACGATGTGGTATTTCAAAATTATATTTGTAAAGTGTTCAATACCTGTAACTTGTTGACGTTACAAATATTGTAACACGACTATCTCGATAATGTACTGTTCGTTAACAAAAGTAAAACCAATGTCAGAAACTTCATATAAATTGTGATAAAATTTATCACTTTTGTAAAATTCATTGAACTTGTTTTATAAAATGAAACACGCTCAAAATGTACGATAAAATTGAACATGGATTATTTATGCAAACTTAATAATTCTATCCAGTGGAATTTTAATTATTTTTCCTTGAATAAGGTCAGTATTTAATTAACAAAACGTGTATCGTTTAAAAGATTTTTGTTTAAATAACCGACTTTCAATTGACTTATGACACAATAACAGAGCACTTGAAGGATCTTCCAATGGAATTGAATTAATAACAAACCCTCATTAATGGTTTAAGATAGCACTTCATTAAGTGTAAAGATTCAGCACTTACGCAGCTAAGTAGTTATCTCAAATTATAATTGGCTGCTCAAACGGTGAAATGATTCGATTATACGATCTTTATGAGTGATTATGCATAGTACTTGACATTATACTACTCTAACACATTAGTTCATTTGGATCATTTTCATTTTGGTTGATAGTTTATATTGTCAATCAAAATTATAATCAAGTAATTTGATTGTAAATATAATTTAAGGCGCATTCGAGACGTTTTTTGTCAAAATAAAGTTAAATTCTACTTTTGCTTCTTAACTATTACTTTAGAGATATTTACTTTTTTGGAAACAAAGAATTGCTTTTTAAGAGAAATTATCAGAAACAATAGGTGTAGAAAAGAAATAGTTGCTGATTGCACAGTTCGATTTGCTCAAATTAAGATTGGCATTGCATCCTGAGCTTCAGAACAAGCTTAAACGAAGCTTAAGTTTGCATTTAACCAGCCATTAATTTGCAGCGCGTTGTTAAGCTTATGGATTAAAATTTAAGCTTCATGGAAGTTTAGACACACAGCATCTTTCTATATTCTATTTCTGATTGTATCAACGAACTTTTAATTTTAATTTATCGTGTAACATAATAGGCGGCTAGCTTTTATGAGATTACAATTTTATTCCATAATTTAGCTTAAATGATTCACCAAAATAAAAAAATTCCTTTTTCATTTTTGATGATCTTTCACATAAAATATTCAAAGGTAATTAAAACAATCACACATTTTTCATCATTAAAAATATAGTTTTTAAATGTATTAAAAACTGTATTCACATCAACCGTTCCACTATTTTCGAATTAATATTTCGCGCTACAAATTAGACTTCTAAACATTACTGACAAGATATTTCGTTATTTTCAAACTCGTTTTTGAAAATGGCTGAGGCCAATCATATAAAAAACTATTGACCCCAGTTTTTTCTATTGTACGAATTGTATTGAAATCGATTTTTCATGTCTACTTTTAATTCTGAAAATATTTCACTTCTAGTTCATATTTTTCCGAGTAAAATATGATTCTATTCTATGAAATTCTATTAGAAAAGGGAAACTTTTTACTGGAAAATTATGATAATTTGTATATACGAAATTCAGATTTCATTATTAGACGGTTTATTGCATTGTCCTCAAAAGCACTGATTTTTAATGTAACTGCGCTTAACGTTCACGTGCTAAATGTATACATTTAGCACGTGATATTGAAAATTATCAAGTTGATAATAATAGTTTATCATATTTGGGAGATTAGCTAGCATATGCGTTCAATTTTGAGCTAAATTATAACGCTCCTAAATGTGCTATGTGCATTATCATTCGAAATTATGCTTGTCCTTTAATTTCGAACCCAACTTGTGCTTTGTAGTAGTTTGTCATTGCCATGTGTCGTAATGTCCGTGTAAGTGTCATCGCACGCAATTCGCTTGTTCCGGTAACACGAATACTCTACCAATTCGATAAATATTATCTGACCCGTCAGCTATTCCTGATCATTCCTATGACACTCGGAAGTACGCCGGGAACGTGTAAAGTGATCGGTGAACTGTACGAGAATTGCAGTAATTCAGCGTTTAATTAAAGAACATATACCATACAAGTAACAAAAATCGTAAAATCAATACTGAAGTAGCGTCACAATGTGCTGTGAGAACATTAAAAAATTTCGTTTTTCTTCAAGCAAATAAAAAGCGTTCAAGCTTTTTATTTGATACGTTCATGGAAATCACTTCAATCAAGTTACGAAATTGCAGATAAATGCCACAAATTATTTAGATGTGTCAAGTATTGATCAATTGCTAGTTTACATTTTCTAAGGTAAATATTTACCGTTTATAATGTATAATATATACATTTATTTAATTTTTAATTTTAATTCAGCGCAATACGCTTAATTTTTATTGGAACAATTTATTGAATAATATTTGGATTTATTAAAAATTTAATTTATGACTTTAAAAAGGATAATAAATATTTCAATTTTATCCCACATCAATATATTGATTATTATAAATTCTTTTTATTTTAATTTACATTGAATCATTTACAATTATATTATTTTTCATGCCTGCATTCGTAAACTGATGTTATTTTATTACAAAAAGGCATGTATTTTGACGTTGCATCTCTAAACATAGAACATACGAATAGTCCGGAAAGGCAATTTCGAACTATGACGACTGACATCACACGTGCTGTGTCGTTAATTTATTTGAGCGCCAACAAAATGAATTGATACATTTAATAAATGGTCGAACGATCGCGATAAACTTTTGGGTGACAAATGTGACCCAAATGCTTTTGCTGGGTGGAAGAAAGGTTGACCCATCTTTGGGGTTGGCTTGTTCATATGTTAATGTATGGAATAGAGACAATTTTGTTTTATAGCAATATTGAGGCCTCAAGAAACATTTAAAAATTGTTTTCCTAAAATAAATTATATTGTAACTTCACATAATTTTATCACTTTTAAGAGAATTAGGAATTGATAGATTTAATGATATTTGAATGTTAGATATGCTTACTATTTACGAATAATAAAAATTCTTTCATTATGTAAATATTCAAATAAGATAGTAATAAACACAGTAATAATGACTGTTGAAATGATAGAAATTTAAATGGTAGAAATCCTCAGATTATATTGTAAAAATTATTATTCTGAAATGATAATAAATGATTTAATACAGAAGTAATGTAGTCAACAATAAATATCGTCAAAAATTAATTTACATAATTGTTAATTTAACCGTTCGTATATGAAATATCAAATAATAATTCAAATAATGTACGAAAATTGCAAAAAAAAAAATTATTATTTATGGTCTCACATCTCTCTGGAATAAAGTTATGTTAAGTCTCGTAAATATATGTGATCGTATAATTTTTCATAAATTTCATAAATTTTAATAAACGTAGAAATATTTCTTTTATTTATTTAAAGATACGACAGTGTCATGAAATAAAAAAAATAAAACTCAATTAATAATTGCATTTCCATTCAATTATTTTTGTATTGCTTTCTTTATCAATCTACGTTTTAGTCAATTATTTATGTTACTAAAATAAATCTCAAATTATGCTTACATTATGAAATTATATATTTTGATTTACATGAAACCGTTAATCTAAATTTATGCTACAAAAATAATTATTAACACAGAATTACGTAACAAGTTATACGATGTTGAATTGGGAAAAGCGGTTTTATTAGGCCGTTTAATTTAATTATTAACTTTATGTCAAGTCAAAATATTACAGAGATCGGCCAGACCATTATACAATTAAAAAACATTTATATTAAATATTTATAGCAATTATAAATTATTAAATTTTAATCTTATATATTCATGTTACAAAAAGATATTTTTGATAACTAACGTTGAAAAGTATTAAATTAGGAAAATATTTTAATTCTAAAAGTAATTGAAAAATAATTTTCCATTACTTTGATGTATAAAATTAAATTATATTTATACACTTAACAAAAATAAAATCATAAATGAAATGTTCGATAATTTGATTCTGTGACATGCAAAATTACAACAAATTTCTAAAAATTTACAAGCAATATTATATGTTTCACATTTGGTATATAAAGAATTGAATAATTGCATTTGGCCTTTTCTAAAAAATTATCGGTGATTCCTAATACAAAATGGCAGGACTATAAACATAAACTGTATATGTACTTTATATGATGAAAAAAAACTTTGCTAAGTGAGTCGAATAAAGTTGTCTATAAACTTTAAGAAAAAATTGTTTTTAAATGAAATGCTTTTTTTTGAGGTTTCAAGATCAAAGTTTGCTTTAAATGGGTGTTTTGGAGAAAATACTTTACCTTTATTCTTTTGGAAATAATTTATTTATTTTCCAATATTTTGAATTCATGTGTCTCAAATAATTAAAAATCATTATAAAAATTTGTTAAAGAAAAAGATGTTATACAAATTTTTAACTTAAAATTGCAAGTAAGTTGTTGTAAATTTTCATTAGAGTAATAAATTTAACATAATTTAATCTAAAGTTATAATTTTACCTCTTAGATTAATTTGTTATTGTTAATATTAAGCGTCCCTTAAAATACATTTTCATCACATGAAGAACTTTGTATTCTCACTTGTTGTTCATTCAACAGTATAAGACAAAAGTCATATTTAACAATTGTTAGTAGTGATCAAATATTTGCGGATTCAAATATGCGCGTATGAAATTGTCATTTAATCATTAATAATACAAAAAAAGATTTCAACTTCGTTGATCATTCATGAATTCATATTCCGGCATTTTGAATTTGCGATTGGAAACCGATTGCTTACTTTATAATTTAATCACCTTTTACAACTTGATTATTTTTAATCTAAAATTTTTTTTAATATTTATTTATAAGGTATATTATTGGCGTATTCACATCACAATCTTTAATGAAAATTAACATAGACAAACATAATTTAATGTTATTTCAGGCAGATAGCAGAAAATAGAATAATAGATGTTTAGTATTCTAACGACCTGATGCTCGTCAGGCGGGTAGCTAACTGCCTAAAATTTTCAGGCCGATAGACGAAAAATGAATCAATCAATGATTATTCTTTTAACGGCCGCACTGGTAGAAAAGCCATCTTAAAAAGTATTACATTAAGAAATTTAAGTATGAATTTCAGATGTAAAAAATTGATACAGTCTGAATCTGTAAATTTAACTAAGTGTCAGATCTATTTATTTCTTATTGTCAGACAAAAACATTTTAGGTTAGGAAATAGTGTCTGAAATTCATTCCTAAAAAGTTTAAATGTAATACCAAAAACCGAATTTAGTTTTAATATTAAGACTCTAAATGTGTCTTAAAGACTGGGACAAAATCGGTCTTAATTTAAGATGTTTTTTCCGGCAGTGCGGCAGTTCGCTAATGGCCTAGGAAGTTCGCTAACGGCCTGATTCTTCTATCGGCTTACGACATTTATATAGGTTTGATGAAATGTTTGTTTTTCATAGGTGATGATGAAAAATCAGGAGTATTAGGCCAGTTAGGTATCGGTATGAAAAGTGACACAGCCATTATTATTGAATTTGGTAAAACGTTAAGGTGTTAATGATGAGTGTAAAAACACATTTAGTAAATTATCAACGGTGTGTTAGGATCAATATTATTAGGTTAACATGTATATTGATTTACAGTTTAATAGCCTAAAATATGCTGATCAAAATTATGTATGTAAATTTTCGCTGAAATATTCATTTTCTAATGATAGTCATTTTAATGGTATGAATATTCTCAGGATATTATTAGGTTGAAGAAAATACGTCATGAATATAATGACCTGAAATTAATCTCATTTGCGCTTCAATATAACTTTCTGTATCTATACAGACATTGTTGCAGACTTTTATTGCCATAACTTTACTTATAATGTTACTAATGTTTTACTTTGTACTCTGATTTATTAGAAAAAAATAACAAGTTATATATAAAACATAATGTAATATTACATATTGACTGAAATGTAGGACTTATTGGAAAATGAGTAAACCGTGAATATCATCGTAAAAAACCTTTATACGTAGTAAAAAATAAATTTTACAAATGAACGTTTAAAATGTTTTTATGATACGAAAACAAATATAATTATTCTTTTTGTATCTAATTTAATGTGCATTTCTTTTTTTGTAAAACAACAATTAAAAATAATAAAATTCTGTCATATCTGACAGCATTTTAAATAGATGGAACATTAACATACGTTCCATGTGTAAAGTACATTTGCATGATTAAGCCGTCTATACAAGCTAAATGACAATGTTTTAGCAAAAAAATATTCAAGATTTGATTTTCGTATACAACGCACTGAATACGAATTTTGTTCGAGTGGAACAGTGTGAAAATGACTTTTGATTTAAATGAAACAGAATTTAATTACTATTTTTGAACACAAATTTTGACATAAATTTGTTTGTTATAATAATAATTTCTGCATACATAAAATAATATTCATATTTTTATCTAAATAAGTTAAAATTGTAGAAGAGTAGAGTAACTACTTGAAATTTTTGAAATAATAAGTTTCAAAAGATATTCCAGCAGCAGCGTTTTGAACTGTAATAATTATGCAAATTTATCCTTCTTAAAGTACAATTGTAAGATCGTTATTACGTTCTATGTTTCAGTAATTAAATTTATGAATTTTAACGAATTCTTGATGATACTAAAGTACGATACTTCAAACCACGATTACATTTAATTAAAGTTTGATCATTTTTATTGACCTGAGACTTTTTTTTGTCAGTTAAAGTGATCGAATACTGCTTTTTACTCACAACTGTCTATTTTATGTTTAAAAATCACGTACCATTATTCCTCAAAGTTACTCCAAAATACATTCCCTTCAAAGCTAATCCAAATTTCAAGTGTGATTCACACAAAAATGAACTTAAATTAAAAAAAAATCATCACAACACGTTTAATTCACAGACATTCACTCTTTTGTAATCAAATTCTTGAACGCTTCACGCACTCTTCGCGATCTCAGCTGAAAATTTATCGAACAATTCCACGGTTAATCGAGTTCCTTCTCTTCGTGACTCGTACCCACGTTAATGACAGCGCTACAATTCCCATTGCATTCACTTGATAGAGCTCACAATTGAAGCCGCGTAACTCTGCGACATACCCGCGTGATTTCACTATTTATGATGATCAGGTTCCGAGGATAGTATATTAACCAGCCATCAATCACCTAAAGTTAAACCTCTTCTGATTATGAGTTTACATCAATTCATCTCTCAGTTGATTTCTTGCTTGGATACCATTTTATTGATTGACTAAATTTGTTTCACAAATTTGCCAAAATACTTAATAATTTAAAAATTAGGATCTTTATTTCTCGTCTCGTAAAAACTGATAAATATAGACGAATGAAAAATGTAACGTTTACTTTTGATTGAACCTGAAAGACTCTGTAAAAAGTAATACTTTAACGCAGCAGTATGCATAAGTACAAACACATTTATTCTGAAGCTAGTATCAATTAAGGCATCCGAAAAACACAAAAGGATGACCAAGATGAAGTTTTCAATTGTGCGCATATATTTCCGCAAGTATAATCCATCGGGTCCTAGCATGCACAAGCAGATTTTCTGGCCGGGAGGTTGAAGTTGCGACGGAAGCAACCTATGAATAATTAATGCCACGATGCCGATATTTGCATCTTACGTTGATTCGCGTACGTCTTTCTTTCTCGAAAGCAGAGCACGTACCGAATGGTAGCAAAAACACACCGCGTAAGAATCTTTGTCAGTACGAAGATAACGATCGATTTTCAGAATGCCGAAAACCACCTGCCGGCGTGCGACCGATCGTTTAGCGGTGCAGGATCCAAAAGCACACATGAAATTCGCCCCAGTTGGATCCACTTGGGTCCAGGTTGAATAAAAGGCCCCAATAAGATACCACGATCGTGTAAACGTCAAAGCCGCTGAATCGAAGTCCGCATGACGTCAGCAGCCACGTCGCGCGGCCCTAAGAATCGATCGGCCGTGCGTTCACGCACCGCGCCAATAGGGTACCGGTACTGGTCCCAAAAACTTTGTTTCGTCCTAATTCGATATCGATCGATCGATTTTTGGACCTTTTCATTGACCAATGATGTATGTGCAAACCCACCCTCGTGTTCAACGCAGACATGTCGCGGCCCATCTCACGGTTGCGGCCGTTGTCGCCTCATCCCGATTTCTCTGGGCCCGATCCTCGGGGCCAGATGAGCAACCACTGAGACCGTAATCCGGCTCAATGAGAAAACATTCTGACCAAACGAAGAATCCGTCGTGTGAGGGGGGTCGTGTCGACGCCGACACAAGACACCGTCTGTAATAAACCAAATAGAGATCTTTCGTCCCGAGCGCAGACCGAACTGATCCCAACTGAAAGTGACGCTTCGTCGGACAACGCCAGGTGGGTTAAGGGGGCCACAGAGGGTGAGATCGCGCGCACGCGTGACGAAGCGCGCGCAACCGTACCTTACGCCACGGAGAGATGAGAGTCGACGCGCGCGACCACGACACTCCGTGTGATGCGTTTTGTTGCTGCTGAAGAGAGCCGGATGAGTGATATTCAATGAGAGAGAGATGAAGTCAATAGAATGACCTTTGGTTTTTTAGTGTGCGGAGAAGGTGTACGCTCAAACATGACGACCATTTTTTGGACTATTTTTTTTAATTTTGAGTTAACTTCAATAGGCAAAATATTTTGTAATATTAAAACGTAAACTAAAAATATACACAAAAAATAAAAATATTTCCGGTATTATTTTTTTCATCAAATAATTGAATATAGTGAATTGTTCATATAGTCTTTCATGTTTCGAGTTAATTTAGTTAAAATGATTATCAACAATTTTATGGTGAAAATACGCTTTTTTTATCTTCTTGTGTGATTGTTTGAAGTTACATATGTTTCCAAATATTTGAAGGATTGAAGACAATTTGGGGAATACAATGGAATTACAATTATTGACATATAATAAGAATTTTGATACATCTAATTAAACGTCATTCGTGCATTATCAACTTAATCTAACAGTTACCTTATTATCGATTTATCCGGTTTACCTAATCTAAAGTTTATACTTGTTAGAAAGTTATTTGATTCCCTATTACATTAAAACATTTTTATTTAATCTAAAGTTTATTCATTTGTCTCTTTTTTTTATTTTAGCGATGTATATATTTCAGGTCGTTTGTTTTTCGTTCAATCAGTCTAAATACAAAATCGAATTAGAACTTAATTAACCGCACATTGTTACTCAAATGTCGTTCCCGTAATCGAATCATTATTTACATATCAGGTGAATGAAATGTATTACAAAATGCACACTAATGCGAAACATGACTTTACAATTTTTTAATAAAAATGTTATTCAAAGAAATGTATATCTCAATCAAATTTATATTCAAGGTCAATTATGTAAAAATGTTCTTCATTGATTTCATTCCGTGGCATAATTATTCCTGCTTTGATTACTGTGAGCAAAAAAAGAACGTTGACTACCAATCGTTAAGTTAATAATCGATTTAACTGTTATCCTAGAAGTTATTGGATTAAGTCATTTTATTGATTGTGGTAATGATGATTGAAATTCTGAATTAATTTCGCTTTAACAAATTTTCTTCATTTTTTATGTCGAATTCCGACTGATTGCTTAAACGATGCTTTCGTCGGATGATTAGTTTAATTGGTACGTGACATATTTCAGTTTCCGTAAGTGTGTTGGGCATAATGGACAAGTTCATCGACTATTTTACATATTTAGCACTTCGTGGTTAGAATAGCCAAACCTATTTGTATGAACGTACCTCTATCCATTACATCAAACCCATGCGACAATTAAAATAATGTTCGTTCATTGAGTGCATTAGAATAACGTCATTGCGTTAAAAAAAATTAGCAACTTTATCGTATAAGAAAAAATGATTAAATTGTAAATATAAGCATAGATTATTTTATTGTCGCAAAATTTATGTATTTCAATGGCTATAAAGTTATTGTATAAATATTTCTTATAAATTATGAAAGAACCTTCCAATTTGTCTTATTCATTCATTGTTTGGAATGAAATTTCTTACTTTTTGATCGACACGGTACATTTACTAAAACCGAAGTTCGAATGATTGAGTTCTGATAAAAGATGAAGATTTTTTTTGGTTACTGCTGCTAAAAGCTCCTTCGAGGATCAAGAAAATTGATTGAAAAAGATTGGCAATAGAATATGGATGAATAGAACCAAGAAAATGAAGGATTTTTTAACTGTTACGCCGGTATTGAATGTTCGAAATGAATGAAGCAAATATTCGGAAATGCCGATTGAAGGTTTTAATGCCGGAAATGGTTAAATGGTAGGGAAACGCATTAGCGAACAGAAAATAATATTTATTCGTCATTTTCATAACAAAATTTTCAATCAAGCATATAATGTTATTATATGTAAAAGAAAAAGAGTTTCATGGGAAATTTTGTATAATAACTAGGTTAGGAAAGTTTCGAAGTAAAATATCCAAGACTATGAGTTTTAATCTTATCGGAACAACTTTTGATCAAATTTAGTATTTTTATGGTCAAACTTTTGTACGTCGTTTACGGTACTTATACAACTGTTATTTTTGTCTTGTTACTTCCGGAAAAGAAAAGACATTATTTTGCATAAACAACGTGACAGTTACATTAAAATTTCGGGGTAAATATTTGTTATTTTCGAAATTTTGTGATGCAGCAATTTTGAGATAGGAGCTATTTCATGAAACGTCAATAAAGTAAACAATGCCTGATAAATTGATGTTAACCCATTATTAGATAAATAATATTGTTTGTATTGAAAGTTGTCCAACCATTTGGATTAATAAGAGATCCATACCTTTAGGACATAATTACAAGTAGGTTATCACTTGCATCAGATAGAATTTAATGTAACTGGCAGTTGTATTTATGACTATACATTCTAGCGAAAAAGAAAAAGGTTATATAAACATTTCTCATAGTTCGCATTTTGTTATTTTCATGTTGTTATCTATATTATATATATATATATATATATATATATATATATATATATATATGTTATACAGTATATATTTGTACAAATATGAAACATCAGCTTCCAAAATCATATGATTTGTGATGTCGTTTAGGTCAGATGGTAGAAATAGTTGTACCATGTGCTTTATTATAAGGATCGGAGCGAAATTATATTAAGGGGGAGCTGATCAAGGGGATTATATTATATTATATCTTCAAAAATGGAAAGATGTATTTTTTTTCATTGGCACTTATATTATTTTACTTATAAATGTACACAAAACTTTATCGAAACCTTATTTTATTATTTTTTCTGAATGAAATATTAATTCTCTAGTGTTTGATTAATAGAAACAAGTCGCTAATTTTTAAACAATGAAAAAAGTAAAAAATTGTTTAATTCAATTATTAGTCCATTCATCATTCGTTTCAATTGAACGTTCATTCAAAGTCCATTTTAAAATCGATTTTTACTTAAAATACAACATCAGTTAACGCAGATTGCGTTTTCCAAAAGACGAATCAATTAAGTCGATTAATATCTATTCTTCGATTCTTTTAATCACTTTATTTAGAACATACATTTTTTAACTGTTAATGTTAAGTGTTAAATAAATTTCCATCGGTTGGATTACATGAATAGAAAATTTTTTGTCAATACCAAGATTGTGTTTATGTATGAGTATATAACGTTGTGGTGTTTAAAAAAATAAATTTTAATTGAAGAACATACCATTATTTCCTCTCAGATTCAGGAATGAGGCAATTTAATGTTTTTGAAACAAGTTGAGTTAACTCCTAAAGTTTACGATGAAAAATAGCTCTGGAAAGTCAGTCGTGAGCGGATAAAATTAGTCCAAAGTCATATGACGTATTACCTACATTGGTAACTGTCAATTAAATACCACTGAAGCAGATGACTTCATCAAATTTCATTTCCTCCTAATTTTTATTTATCACTAAAGGGCGCTTCAATTGTATCATTGGTTCATAAATTTTGATAATTTATTATCTTTTTTCCTACTTCTTTTTAATGAATGCATTTATATTACAAAGTCTCACATACTTCGTCCTTATTATTTTTCATTCTTAAAGTGACAAAATATGTCACGCGACATCTTGTCACATCACAAAACATCTTGTCATCGAAAATTGCAAGCGTTTTAGAATAATAATAATAATTATAGCGCGCTAATAACATGGAAATTATAATTATTAATGTAAATTTATGTATGTAAATATACTTTTCTTCGTTCTTATTCTTTTTCTTTAAAAAGATAAAAATGGTATAAAATTTGAAAATATTTATTTATATTACATTATTTAATTGAACATATTATTAAATCTTCTGAAATCGTATAAAACAAATATATATACCTAATAGTGAAGCCGTAAAATTGACACAAAATGTTCTGATTAGGTTTACGTTACTTGGCAGGCAATGAGCCAAACCGTAGGAAAAAGTACGACTGTAATGTCTCTTTGGGTGGCGCTTCCCGGGCTGTGATAAAAATTTACAATGTGCAATGCAATGAGATTAGAGACTTTGCTGTCTAAAGTTAAATTTTCGCGTTTTTTGCGAAAAATTCAGAGGAACATTGTATATAATGATTTATGACACATTATACACGTTGAGAGGGAAAAAAGGAAATTATATAGACTTATTATTAATTATATAAAGTCTTCAGTGAAGAAACTATTTTTAGAATTATTTCTCGAAATAATTACTCACAAAATTAGTTAATTCTACTTAATATTCTAGAATTTTATTTAAGTTGCTATAAAGTTTTTTTATTTACTTACTTATAATTAATACCTCCGCGTTGCATTTAATAGTATAACTTACATTGAAAATATTCTGCTGACGTAACACTGCATTAAACAAGCTGGAAAATAATACAGAGAACGTCAGTAAAAATATTTAAATAACTTACTATGGAAGTTTTTATTGTTATAAAAACAATAAAGTTTGTATGACTTTTGTGTTAAGCAAGTGAGTTGAATTTCAGTGTTATTTTTTTTGTAATCGGAAAGAGCTATCTAATGCCAAAATGTATTTTTTATAATGATTTCAAGTTATACATTCCGCCAATTTAATATTGATTTCTACTTAATATATTTTATTACATCGTTCTTCTTTTGAAAATTTGTTCATTAATTATTCAATACAAAAGTATGCTTCATTTAGTAAATTGGTTTTATTACAAAAATAATGTATATTGTGTAAAATAATATTTTTTGTTCATAAATGAAACATATTTTTGTAAATAAAAGTACGAAAAAGCAATTTATACATTTGGATTTATAAATCCGACCATCATCTCAAAATCGTATATTCTTTTGTTCAGTCGTTGTGTTTAGCAGAAAGTCATACAAATCCGAGCAGCTTTCAACCCAAGCTATTGAAGATTTCTATATGTTTAAGCAAAGTTGACGTTACATAACTTTTTGAAAACATATATATGGATATGTATAAATTTTAGTAATTACATACTTTCCCAAAAAGCTTGCTTGTTCTCTTTTGTTTTCAGCAAATCGTAAGAGTTTAAATGAAACAGCTTTTGTTGGAAAATGTTAAGTATAATTATATTGCAAATGTTTTCTTTAATTTATTCTAATTGCATATGTATATAAATTTTGCCTATAAATGAAAAATATTTATTTTTTTATATTTTATACAATTGCAATTATTTTATAAAATAATATATGATGCGATTATACATACAGTATAATCTCACCAACATATTAAAATTATACTATATTACATACTAGAAACACATTCCCACGTCTAAAATTATAGAAATTCATTCTATCCAGGTGAAATATTTGTTTGCAATTTAGACAATTTTGAAATGCAATATTCATATCAAATAAATTTTATTAATAATTTGTTTTACTATATATTATTATTGATCATGCAACAAACTTCTAAAATAATAGATATAGAGTAGCTTCATAATAATCCCAAATATGTAATCTTTACAAATAAGAATAACCAATTTACATAAAAAAATATAATTATGTTTACTAAATAAAAACCTTGTAAACGTGTGTACAAGCATTACGCTTAAAGTATTTCCATCCTTTACGCAAAATCTGTTCAAGTTTTAATGATGAAAAAATAGTGAATTTCATTTCACTGTGTTTCATAATCGTATTATAGAAATAATCTGCATACCATTTTATCATCTCATATCAAACTTCCGTCATTTATCAAAATCTGACTAAGTAGCTCGACATCATTATCCAGTTAAAAAAATCAATAAAAAATATTCTACCGCTCAGAGTTTTCAGAAAAAATTCCTCGAATTTAAAAAGTCATATTAAATTCAAAAAATTCCTATAAATTCAAATATTCATTCCTCTGGTATATATGATTTCATTACTTAGCATTTCGAGCAAACTTTTTTCTGAAATTGCCAAAATAATTCTTTTTTTTCTCTCCTGGTATTTCAAATTGGGGATGTTTTTCTTTAGACAAGGATATGGAGTTTTGAATGTAATTTAGAAAGCTCCCAGGGCAAAAGCCATTGGTCATCAGTAGAATACGTCGTTTAATGTAGCCAACAATTGTGTCTTCCGAGTTATCATATGATTCTACATTACATTTTCATCCGTCCCTTCAATTTGTGTGATGTTACCAAGCATTACGGAACGGTTCCGGGGATTTTGTCGTTCGTATTTTCTTCTTCATCCAAACTGGCGAGCACGATGAATAATAAAAAATGCTGTAAAATCTTTTCCTTGAATAATGCGGAGGTATTACAAGATGAAAGAAAAATATGAAAGGAAGAATTGAGTTTGTGCAAAAGGACTTAGAAAGAAAATAGAAAAAAGTGGATGAAGAATAATTCGTTGTGTTGATTGAATAAGTTTAATCAAACATCGATAATATAATGTATATGTAGATCGATAGAACTTGCGTGATATTATGTCGTAAAAGAGCACACATAAATAGATGTACGCTAATATCGTACTGGGAATAAATATCTTATGATAATAGCTGAATATAATAGAAGATAATCGATTATTAGCACAATTATCGCGAAAATTTTGTAGTGATTAAAGCGAGTAAATTCCGCGATACGACGTTATTGCAGAAAAACTGTAAAATGTTATTACAATACAAGTGAATGTAATTGGCAATATCCACGCGCAGTTGTGTGATGATTTAGATACACAGATTAACAGCATTGTTTGGACAATTATATTCTAACAATAAAGTTGTCAATTTTTTAATTATTATACATTTTTATAATATGTTTAGATATATAAAAAATATAATGCATGATGATATAATAATAATAAGATTCCTACGAGATAAACATTGTTAAATAAGATATTGCGTTAAACTTCTGATGTTATTCGTAAATGAAAGCAGACATAGAGCGAAAAATTTGCTAATTTTCCTGTTTAAATTATATTTCGTTTTCAGTCGCAGTCAACTATACAAGTGTGAAAAGTGTACTTTACACATTATTAACATTATTACTTTCACAAATTGAATGCGTTTTTTTATTACACATATTTCAAGAAATTCTAGCACAGTAACTTTTGAAAGAATTCATAACAAAAAAGTGTTATCAATAGAGCTACATCCGTTTTAGAGTAATGTTAACATCTATAGTATTCAACACGTTACTCTTTCTGCAATGTTATTGTGAGTAGGGAAGAAGATGTAATTAAAAATAAGAGTGAGTGATTATAGTTGCTGTTTTGTATGAAAAGTCTTTTACTGATTAAATAAAGCAATACATTTAAATGTTTATTACAATGTTCATTCAAAGATTTACTTGTATGATAAAAACTGTCGATAAAATCATATCACAACCGAACATCTGTTTTCATTTACAACAATCTGTCTCATTACATCGCTACGATTCAGCTCGCGGAAATTCTGTTGATGACAATGTCAAACCTAGTATTGGTAGTTGAAGCTGATGATATAAGTATACATAGCGAGAAAAAGAAAGTAAAATAAAAAAAGAAGAAGAAGAAATAACTTGGTTTTCCTTGTCTGATACGTACATCTCCACTGCTCTCATGAGAGGGAGCAGCGTTTAATATTTCAATTCCGTACACGATCGATCGCCGACATCTACTATACATCGTCATAATTTTCTGAAATCTGACAAAGCTGAAATCTGTTGGTTCATGTGAAAAAGTAGAAAGAGAAAATGACACGGATATAGAAAGAGACAGAAGGAAGAGAAAAAAAAGGGAAGATGGTGTGCCGTATTGCTCTGAATCAAAATTTTTGCATTGCGAATGTCAAAAGTACAAATATATTTCGAGTGAAATCTTTCTTTCTTGCAAAACATGACTCTTGTATGAAACACGGATATGTATTCTTTGGCATTAATCCAAAGTAATTTGAAGACAGGAGAACACGATTGCCAAGAATGATTCATGCTTTTTTATCTATTCTCCTTTTGGTACGCCTTTTTCGGTTTGTCAATGGAGAATGAAACGTAATTCTTTCATTCACATTTCCGATACTACCTAATTTACTTTAATTAATAAGATATTTATTATATATATATATACATATGCATTCGTATTTAAATGTAATAAACGTAATATCCGTAAATCAATTCCATCTTTAATGTATTCCTGTATTAGAAATGAAACACAATAATACCGGTTGTGGATTATAATCAATCATTTTTTTTTACTTGAAAGTGAGCAAAAACCAAGCATTATTAATAAAATGAAATCGTACAGGATGTACTTTTTGTTTGTTGGATGCATTAATGATTGCCTTGATTATATCAAACTTCAAAGTAAATTTGGAATTATTTTCTTGCTCAATTACAATAAGATAACAGTTAACGTCATTTCAAGTAAAAGGCTTTGACTTATTCTCTGCTTAATGTTCTTTGTTTTAGATTTTTATATTGCTTCACTTTTTGCAATGAATAACGTTGAAAATTAAAATAAAAATATGAAAGATATTATAAATTTTATCATTGATATAAGTATTTTTCTAGGTCGCATAGTTTGAGATTATAATTGGATGCAATTATTTCGCTCCTGTTATATAATTAATAAAATATGAAAGCTATTTATCAAAGATGCAAAAAACATTTGACGCAAAAATAAAATATAATTGAATAAAATAACATACAATTGATTTTATTTATTTAATATTTATTATAAAAAATTTGTTCATGTGTACTTGATATTTCGAATGTATTGGAATACTCCAATATCTATCGTAATGACAATTTAATTAGATACCGGAATATAGTAATTTAATATTTCGTTTTAAAGTAAATAGTTTATATTACATGATATGTTTCATATATGTTATATATTTTGTTTAATCTTAATAATATCAGTCATTTAGACCACGGAAGTTTAAAGAAGAAGAAAGTGTAATAAATAAACCCGAAATCTGTCATCTTTGGTACATAGGATACACAATATGTTTATATTTGTTTTACTATTTAACTTTTGATATATGTGGATCACTTCGGACAATGTCTCAATTTAATATATATAGTGGGCAATACTGCAACTAATCAATACTCTTTATTCTAATGGAACTCAAATAAAAAAATACATTTAACAAGGCTTAAAACTTGTTTAATTTAAGGACTCATTATTAATGCTTAATCTCACTCCGAGAAAAACAGTTTAAAGAAATGGAAAGAAATATTTTTGAAATAATTATATTAATTCTTCATATTAATTTCTAATTTGTTTTAAGTCAAATCTAAATATAATACAGTGTTTGTACTTTAATTGAAATGGTTGAAGAATATAAGAAACAAAATGAACAATTTATTTGCAGAAATAAAAATTAGTACCTAATACAAGACTTGTAAGATATTTACAAAGAAACGTTGCATTTTATTTCTAAGAAACTAAAAAGCAGAGTAGTATGTTCTTATCATAGAAAAACAGTGATGGTTCTAGTACAATAGTAGGATATTATTGCCTTGTAGCATAATATTATAATTCATTCAAACTGAAGTTAAATTCGCTTCAGTTAGAACATAAAATGCATAGTCTTCATATGTGCTTTTTATATGTACAAAAAAAAAATATCAAATGCAAGACCAGAAATTGACAATTTCTAAATTGTCATCTCATTCTATATTATTTTTGAATATACTTGAAGTTTTTCTGCGTATTTTCTAGTAAACAAAACTAGAGTTGATATTAAAAATGTTTAATTTCATTCAGTAGGCAGAAATTTGGCCCGTACATTAGAAAATTGTTCGGCTTATAAAATTTCTTTATGTACTTGTAGTTATTGTTGTGCACTTTGAAACACACTATGAGCTTAGTAGTACGAGTGCTTAAAAATAAACTCACGTTTTGTACAATACGTCCAGTTTCATACGAGAAATTGTACTTTATTGAATTAAGGGTCTTTTTTAGTGTATTGTGTTATACGTGACACTTAATGTAAATATATAATAAAGAATTTAAAAAGTACACAATTATACTTAACCAAAATGTAAAAACATGGTATACTAACATTTTGTTTTCGTTTCAAAAGAATTTGTTTCTAATAATTTATTTTGTTGCAGTATGCTTTTCAAAAGAAAAAAAATGCATTTTCAAATGAAGTTTACGAACTTTATTGAAACAAAATATAGTGGAGTAATATTTTTATGACACGAATAAAATATTTATTCTCATGAAGTGTTTCATGAAAATTTAATTGAAATGGTGAAATACGTGTTTATGGAATTGTTATGAAATTGATTGTACGTTGTTGCCAAGTTGTTAATAAAGCAAACATCTAGTGATTATTGCACATTTATGCGGCAAACATTGTATAACAATACACACCATTAATAATCTGACTTAGAGGATTATATTCAATAATATCATAATCTTAACTATATGTCGTTTTTTTATTACGCATTGTTTATTTTCTCATAAGTCAATTTCTGCGAAACCATTTTAAATCTGCTAAAATGATCTTAAACATTGAAAAATTTTGCTTATTTTTGCATAAAAATATTATCTTTCATTTTTATCCATCTACTATCACTTTTTCCGTAAATTTCATTAATCTTCTTTGTAGATTTTCAAAAACTTGTACCATTATCTTTTGTTGGAATATTAAAATAAAACGAACAATCTCTTAGCATATTTGATTCTTTAAAGGAAGTTATGCAACTTTTTTCTGCATTTTTAATAACCTTCAGTAACTTATTTAATAAATCTTAATTAGAAAATTCGAAGTTTCTCTGTTTATTTTAACATTTTATATGGAATTTTTATTTATTACTTAAGTCGTTAATTTGGTAAATGAAAAATTATTAGTACAGTTTAAAATAATTTTATTAGTATCAATTGTAGTTTTTTAAGAACTGTAGTAATTTTACATTATTTGCTTACACCATTCAGGTATGTAAGAATAAATATTTATTTTTGGTAATTGGGAAGGAGTTTCCCGTAATATTATTTGACTTAATATGTTCAATTTAGTTTATTCTAATTAATAGGAAGGTTAATACAAGAGTCACACAGTGGAAATTCTCAAGCCACTAATTTTGGGAACAATGTAACGTTGTATTTT
The DNA here is from genome assembly GCA_022817425.1 of Gryon sp. ZL-2020. Classification (NCBI taxonomy): domain Eukaryota; kingdom Metazoa; phylum Arthropoda; class Insecta; order Hymenoptera; family Scelionidae; genus Gryon; species Gryon sp. ZL-2020. Next base: position 2,271 of record JABFPJ010001073.1, on the reverse strand, counting down.
ATATAAAATTGCGATAAATTATCTCTAACTAATTACTGAAAGTCGAAAATACTCCACTAATATAATTATTTCAATCATAAGAGATATTTATTTTTTTATCCGAGACAGAATTTACCTCAGTTTACAGTTGAATCGTGGTATGATATGATAAAGGTCTCAAATCGATTGATTTATAAAATCACTTATCGTCTATTATTTATTAATCAATACGCATATTTCAGTTTTATAAAAATATAAATACATTAAATGTGCCACTAATTGCGTTGATTAAATTCTTCAAAAACTTTTTACTTGATGCAAAATAATTAATTTAATTTTTTATTTGTTGGAATATACATTAAATATTGATTCAATAACAAATCAAAAATGTTATTTTTGATTTGTTATTGAATTTGTTAGTGAATCAACTGCATGAAAACGTTGTCACGTGTGACAGATGAACTGCACGACAGCGGCTAATATAGCCAAGGATCGTTGTCCCAACGGATCCACAGGAAGTTGGTTGTACGTATGGAAATTGCTGCGGTCATCGATAAATCATTCGTGTGTGGTATGGTGTCGTAATTGAGCCAGCATTGCTAATATACCCCGGGACAATGTGAAGCGCAGAATCTCATAATGACTTATCGGAAGGAAAACATTAATTTACTGGATAGTGATCGGCAAAATTTTATCCTGTCGTATATATATAGACAAACATGAGAGAGATAGTTGGAAGAGACGTTTTTTTTACTATACCGTCGCCTTTCTCGTCTCATATTTTTCATCCGCGTTGTTGTCTCGGCTCATTAAGTTCTTAGCCTGACAATGAGGTCGATGACGTCGCGAGTACTCTTGGGTTCAGACAATGAGCGACAAACGCTTTACCTAGTACGTTTTTTTCGTTTTTGCCTCCTTTCTTCTTTTATCATGGTTGATCAAAACAGTTTATTCTTCAATTTGCGTATTTATTTTTGTTCGCAAAGGAACACAACAACGTTTTTGTTCCGCTAATTTTCTCGTAACAAAGACGTCAACTTTTGACATTGCTTCTCTAAGGCGGAAGCATTGTTTAAAATATTGCTACGAATCTTGGTTTCGGATCATCTTCTACATCAGAAGATTATGACAATTTATCTTTAGTATAGTTAAATTTTATTCAGTATGTTCAATTGTTTTTTAAATTAATTTTTGTTAGAATATCTCATCAAGTTACTGCAATTATATATTATTATTTTTATAATAATACAATAAAAATAATTCATTTCTTTTAGATGCTATGAAAGACATAATCAAACATTAATATCCGTTTTTGTTAAATATTCAATTTCTACTTATTATATGTATTGATTTCCATCCAAACCAAACTTATTTTGAGAGAGCTTGAATTCACAATAAACTTGTTCCTTTCTTACTATTTGATTATTGTAATATCATTCGTACTGATATGAAAATAGATAAACTGCAGCAATAGTACTTTATACTGACTTTTAGCATATATATATATTAACAATTTAAATTTATCAAAAGTGTGAATCCACTATGAATCTGAAAATGTTTAGTCGATAAAGCTTTTATTTCATTTTTTGTTTTATTCACCGATGAAAAATCCAACTAAGACAAAGTAATTGCCACTTCCTTATCGAAACGTAATTCTGATCTGCTTCGAGACCTTGCAATTCTACGCGCTATATTCTAATCCACAGAACTACTCCTATAAATAACTCAATTCTAGTATCAAAAACTTTCTACTTAATTCAACTACGTACCGTCTGTTCTTAAAAACCGAAATACTTTTTCTTCCACACCTTCTTTGCAGTAGAAACGTTCGTATAAGTAGTTAACGAAAATAAATTACAAATCGGGGATAGGAATTTCGTTTGGTTTTCTCAATGGAGCAGTTTTGGTAGATACGTCGAAGTGAAGCAAAAACGAGTATCGCCTCATTTGACCCTATTCATCTTCTGACGTGTTTTATCACTTGGCCCATTTGTCGAGCAAATCGGGACGATTACGTGCTCCGTTTAAATACTCGACGCGTGAAATTAATCCTCCTCATTGCGCTCAGATAAGACACTATGTAAAACAACGCCCCGCTGTGTATCCTGCGTTGTTTTTGCCAAGCTTTGTCGAGCTTGACTTATTAACACGTAACCGTCGTCATTGTATCGCAAATATTTTCATTTCTCGATCTACTTTTTCATATTTCTGTATTAATTGCTTTTTATTAGTAATAACATGATAGGTTTGTCTTCAAATATAAAAAAAATAAATTTTGTTCCGAATAAAAAA
>JABFPJ010001072.1:0-29132 GCA_022817425.1 Gryon sp. ZL-2020 | reverse complement strand
TATCTTTTTTAAAAAAAAAAAAAAAAAAAAAAGAAAATTAAAGAATAAAATAAAAGAATAATTGAAACAAAAAATGAATGCAAAATTTCGTCCAGTGAATATTATAATTTCATTCACTTTCACGCAAAACTTGTCGGCAAGAAATATAATACTTGTCGGCATAAAAATATTCACCCTAACATTAAAGTCGCAATTCAAAGTTTCTCGCGGACTCGTCGTTTTTCAGCGGCCAAAGGAGCTGAGATCGCTCGGGGCGATAGTGAACAGTCCGAGTGGAAGAAACTGAGAGCGAACAAAGAGAATAAGAATGAAGACGGCCAGGACAAAAGAAGAAAAAGATTTGCGAGAGAAATGTGAGTGAGGCGCAGAGTGGTGTGCGGCGCGCGGTCGAGAAGAAGTGGAAGAAAAGTAGTGGAGTTTCTGTCCATTTTGGCCAAATGATTTTCCGCGGCGAATTTTCCCTTCTCCGAGCCAAGTGGGCCGGAATCGAAGAAGGCGCGCAGAAAGCGGCGGAGGCGGCAAAGGGGGAGGGGGGAAGCGAGAAGAGAATAGCAAGTAAAGTTGGGGGGAGAAACGAGAGGGTGCTTTTTCTGACGTCAACCGCCGCCCTCGCCTGTTCTTAAATGCGCCGTCTCTTTTTATCCCGACTTTGTCTCTGTTCGCGATTCCGGCACAGGGGGGAAAATGAAAGACGAATAAAATGGCCGGTGGCTCGCCTAATGCCTAAAATATACACACCAGAAATTGGGCTGCTTAAGAGTGGAATAACGAAGAAAAGCTAAGGGGTTCGCGATTTTAAGACTCACCCTTCGGATGGGTTTACCCCCGCGCGACGCTTCGCGTTGCGTCTTACGATTTCATTTTTGCCACGCGCTTCTCAGCTTTGTTTGTTATTCGGCTTGAGATTAAAACTTTTCGCCGGATTGAATCGCCATGAATGATTAGGGCGAGTTTTTGACAAGGATGGAGATTAAGATTGATTAAATTTCCAGATTGCTGAATGATTACTACGGTGTATGATGTTTGGTTTGCCTGATTGGCTCCATTTGGAATCTTGTGTCTGTTTGCTTTTTGTATAACGTTTTAATTTACCGATTTCACTAATATATTCCATTTTGTAACCCTTACGGAAGAAAATATAAAATATAATTCTATATTCTAAATATATGCTGTCATATATTATAAATACATATTTATAATATATGAATTATACATTTTCTTTCATTTTATATATAATTTGTATATTTTTTATATATTTCTTATAAAAAACACAAAATATATATTTTATGTAGATTCGAAATATACAACAAATATAGAAATTATATATACACTCAGAGAAAAGTATCATGAAAATTTGCTATTTTTTATAGTAGTTTGGGAATTTTTGCAAAAGAATATAAATTTTACTATGTTTTAAATTGAATTTTACTATGTATTCGTTGAATTTTATTATCTTTTCGTTGAAATGTACTATGTTTATTTTGAAATTTACTCTTAAACATAGTAAAATTTGTACTCTTTTGCAAAAATTCCCAAACTACTATAAAACATAGTAAATTTGCATGATACTTTTCTCTGAGTGTAACATATGAAAAAATGTATATAATTTATATATAAATTCCGGCAATATGGCATATATGGCATATATAAATTATATTGAATATTTTCGTCTGTGAGAAATATACATCAAAATATATAACTTATCCCTGTAAAAATATATTTCTTTACGTGTAAATATATTTTTGCATATATTTAGCAAATATATTTTGTCTTATATTTTTACAAATATAATTCAAAAATATATTTTAAATACATGGCAATATAAAATTAATAAGTTTTACTCAACTATCAGTGATGCACATACGAGAGCAAGATTTTACAACAAATTACTTAAATTTTTATGAAAAATTACTAAATATTAAAAAAAAATTCATCAACAAATCAATAATTTTTCCTGAAATGTTGAGTATTTTTTCGCAAAATCTTTTTCTCGTCCCTGCATTACTAAGACTTGAGTAAAATTTATTACAATTTTCTCGCCTTATATATATAATACATAACTTCTTGCCGAAAATATATGTGCACATATTCCATATATTTTTGCATACTTTATTCAATATGTTTTCCGTTAGGATTAAGCATTATACTTTTTGTAATTTTCTATTGAAAAATAATTATTTGCAATTTGTTTTCTAACGAAAAACATGTTTCTTCGTCTCTTGAAACAAAATAATGTCATTAACCGAAAGCCAACTTTTCTTTTACCTCAAAGTTGAATCACGTCTCGAACTTTTTAAGCTTGGCAAAAGTCACGCGTGTACGGGGTCCATGTTCTTTAGTGCTACGTAATGCACGAACATATCGAAGCGACGTCAGTTTTACCTGCAACTCGTTTTTGAGTAAATAAAACGGACTGGCAAAGTCCACTAACCAAATTTGAAATTAGGGGCAAGCTAAAGTTTGTATGCCTGCGGTCGAGCTACCGGATTGAGTTTCCGGTTAGCCTCCCGAGTCGAGCCAGATCTTGTCCTAGTCTCTCGTTATATGGTTAATATTGTTAACGCTTGATTTCGGGATAGCCAGGTGATGCTGCATATCACATGCAACAACTTATCCAAAGCTATTTCTGAAAGCCAACTCTCTCATCGTTTTCACGAAAAATGCTTTACGCGTTTTTATATCCCAAAGTAATCAATTATTTATGTTTAAAATCATTTCCAACTGCGAGCTTTTATCAAAACTGGCAACGCGCGTTAGGAAAATGTCACCGAATTTATAATTGGATGAGTTTCTGGAAATGTTGCTTTAAAGTGTTTCGTAACACTGTTGAGTATGTATACATTTACGATATATACACATATGTTGAATATGGTAAAGCTTTACAATGTGTGTGTTGTTTAACATAATGATGATAATTTGATGGGAACGTAAATGTTTTTTTAATAAACTTTACAATTTGATTTCTGACGCTATCATTGTTTTTGGGCATTGTTTTTAATTCTAATAAAAAGGATCATATATCGTCCATTCATAAAACATATATTATTCAAGATCATATATTGAAGAGTATAAATCATATATTGAATAGATAGAAAATCATATATGATCATATATTGAATATTGACCATATATGAATTACTTTAATAAAGTGCTAAGACACTGTCAATATATGAACAGTATATAATTTGCTAAGTATAATATATTAACTATGTATGTACAATAAATAATCTTTTTTAATAGTGTAAGAAATAACGCGTGAGTTGAATTATAGTATAACATAATATAATTCAAATTTTGTATGAAATATCCCAAAAATGTAAAAAATGCAATTTTCATTAATTTTAATATCAACTCATGTCATTAGAAATGCAACTCTCAAATATATTAAAGTTTATTTCAACAATGTATACACATATTGCAATACAACATACAATTTCGAAGAAGATCTGTGCATAACAGTTACGTAACTATTTGGTTATTATAAGTACAATTCGTAACTACTATGTATATACTCAATGCATTCTGTTTCGTTAACATTATCGAAATATCTTATTAAGAAAAAATCACAAAAAAATCATATTTTGATGCAACATTTTCCTTATCTACTTTTTCCAAAGTGCAAAACCTAAAGTTCACAAAAAACGTTGACTGACATTTAAAACGACTATAACTAATAATTGGCATCACTTATGGTGCCTAATTTTAGAAAAAGCCCTCCTCGATCAATCAGTCTACTTCCATCTCCTAAATTAGACGAATTTGAGGGTGAATACGAAAGGAGAAGAATGCCCTTCTTAAGGACAATTTGCCTTCGGAATAATCTAGAGCGGTCGATTCGTTAGGGAAGTTTTTTTTTCGTTCGCAAAATAAAGGCAATTAAAGTTTAAGGCGTTCTCAGTTGAGATGGAAGGCGGGTTTGGTCCGCGGGTTGCGGGGGCGGGTGGAGGGGGGGGGAAGGGTAAGGGTTGTTGGGAACTTAAGGGGGGGTGAGAAGGGAAAGTCGCAAGGACATGGTCTAAGAGGAGAGCACAAGGCGCTAGCGAGATTCTCTCGGGGGTGGCTTGGTTTTTGTCATTTGAAATATGCCAAGGGGCTGCTCGAGGCGAGGAATGATAAAATGGCGACGCAGACAAAGGGGCGATTTTTCCTCGCCCGCTTCTCTTTTGTTTCCTTCCTGTAATGAAAGCTCGACCCGCGCCGCGAAAACGCGGAACCTTCCCCGCCGTACCTCGACTTGTATATAGGTAAGCCGGGTATGCGATCAAGCAAGCCGTTCGTGCTATCTGTGTCTTTATTGCCGGCCCTCGCTAGGGGGAGAAAAGTCGTCGTCGTCGTATAGTCGTGTTGCCGCCCCACGATTTCAACTGAGATTTCATTTTTAGATTGATCTTATTTTGTCCGTGAAATATTGCGCAGGAGAGAAAAAAAGTCCGCTAAGATACGGCACTTTGGGAGGGTTTTCTAATTAAGAAGGGTTGCTTTTGGTGAATCAAGAAATTGACTTTCAAACAACATAATTAATTTGCAGAATCTGAAAAAAATGCTTTCTTTTAAAAGTTATTTATTTTATGGAAATTAGAAAAAAGTAATGGTAATAAGTTACTGTTAATATCTTCATTTGCGATATCAAAATAATATATTGTATGTATAATTCAATTCAATGACTATATTTCAGATTTTACACTAGTGGAGAAAAATATATGTGCACATATATTTTCTGCAAAAAGTTATATATTTAATATATATTTCTGAAATATATTTGTAAAATATAGGCAACATTATATTTACGTATAAAACATGTATTTGAAATATATTTTTAAATACATTTACATATGAAAAATATGTTTTTGAATATATTTTAGCATCAAAACATTATATATTTTTACATACATTTTGATATATATTTTTCCCATTACGGAATAGTATTCATTATACAATTATTAATTAATCGGAAAATATCTATAGATTGTAAATGTATATACTTGATAATCAATACTAAATGAAGTTCGTTTCACTGTGAATAGTTGAAAAAATTAAATTGCGAATAAAATAACAGGAAATGAGTGTTTTCGAAATGTTTAAAAGTTTGTATGGCCGAGTAATTACTTGTTTCACTAACAGTTTCATTGAAAATAATAGTAAGAATACGAGACTTCCTAAAGACGATACGAAAAGAGCACCGCTGCTTCAAAAAGAAGGGTTGCTTAGCATGATCGACGGTCTTCGGAGGGTAACGTTTTAAGATTTACCCTTGGCTATTTACGAGCCCGTCTTATTAAGAAAGGATTCGACATTCGATGTATTTTTCCACGAAGGGATTCGTCTGCTTTCGTATTCTGTGTGCTGTGTATATACGTGTGTATCCTAACAGTCATCCTTGGGGATGATATTATTTAAGATTCTTAAATTATCATCTTTCATTATTCGTATTTACATATTAATCTTTTTGTAATGCAAATTATGTACTTATAATTTATTCCTTTTAACATTAATCATGTTTTTTAATCTTTTCACGAATTTGAGAATCAAAGAGAAAAAAGTATTTTCTAAAGAAGTAATAAAGAAATTGTAATGTGTTTCAATACAAAGGTTCCTTTTTTCTTTTGTGATTTGCACTAGAAAAAAGTTGATTCGTCAATTATTAGAATCGTATTTATGATTATTGTATTTTCAAGTAAAAAGCATACTTGAATTTTGTTGACTTCTTGACTTAAGAGTCCTTAACAACTTTGAAATGGAAACGAGGGTCCAAAGGTGTCGAACGAAAACTTTGAAAGCTTCAACGTTGTTTATATACGCCAACACGTGTTCAATATTTCAATTATAAGTACGAAATATTTTTGCCTCTAAATATCCAACGTTTTGTACTATGTATTTAAACAGTAATTTTCATAAAACCATAATTTTTTTGTATATTTAACAAAATTACTTCCTTCAAAATGCAATTAAAAAGAACTGATTCGATCAAGTCAAAACACACAAAACGATTTAAGCTGAAAAAGGAAAATTATTTTGGATATACGAAGTTCACCATTTTGTCTGCTACATTTGTAAAGTGAACTTTTCGTCAATGTGCAACATTTTCTTCGCAAGCACTTTCATAGCTTCAAGTTTTGCAGCATCACAGGGCTCTCTCTCTCTCTCTCCCCTCCCTCTCTTGAATCTTTTGAATTTCGAAGACCGGAACGACTCTTTCGTATTTTTATTGATTTTCCCCTCGAGGGGCAGTCAAGGGGCGCCAACCGCCAGTCTTACTCCCACCTCCCGGACCAAGCAACCCCTCTTTCTCCATCCCTACTTTTCATTTATCTCCCACCAGTCAGGGGGAGGGGGTTGCTTTCTCTCTTTTCGTCGTCGTCTTCTTCTTTCGAGCCTTAGCTTTTCCGTTAGCAGCAAAAGAAAAGTACAAATTCAAGAAAAGAAAAGAACGATTCCTCTTAAAATTCTCCGCGCGTAAATCGGTTTCGCCTAGAAAGATTCTCGATTTATCGTCGTTAGTCCGATTTACTGTTTTACCGTTCTCACTTTATCAAGAAACGGCGAAAATGTTGGAGGAATGCTTTACGATTCGCATTTAAACGAAAATGCAGAATTTTCGTTTATGTAAATAAGAAAAACGAACATTTTAGGGAATCGTTCACCGCGATTGTCTATGTATGAGCACAAGCGTAGTAGACGCAAAAAGATTAAAATGTTTTATCTTATATTTTACTCAACCGTTTAGTATGCATGAGTTATTCATTTTTTTAATTTCTTTTTTTATTTTCTTTTTGTACAAATGAATGGAAAAAGTATTTGATATTAATTAATTTATTCATGCTTTTCAAAGTTAAGTAAAATTCATAATTTTAAATTAAAAACTTTATTTCAGAAGACATTGGATTAATAGTATTCACGTAAACATTCTTACTTAATTCATAGAAGAAAGGAATATACGAATAAGTATTGATTTTTACACGTATTTTAATAATGTCGTACACAGTCAAAACTGTCTTATTTGCAATTTTAAATAATTATATTTTGCTGTCATTGTTTTAGCTAAAAATATTCACTTCAGAATTTCATCTAATTAACATATATAAATGAAATATTTATTCTCTAAATAATATACTAATCAAATATATCTTTTCAAATAACGAATCATGTCATACTTAAATGAATTTTAATTTTAAACTACAATAATTTACTTATATATTAATGTTTATGTAAGCTATCCAACACCGAGACAAACAGTATTTAAATATATAATTTTTATAATCAACATTTCATTGAAATAGATTCTGAGATTCTTCATTATTTATGTATACTTTAAAACATTATAAAATGAATATTAATTATCTCTTATTTTTTATTTTATTATTTTTTTCAAGAGTATCTCAAGTTTTCTAATATTAAATTACTCTCGTAATTAACTCCAACAAACTCTTTTTGTTTCATTTTGTAAAACAATAAACTTTGCAAATCGTCGTACAAATTGAATCTCCCAATTATTACGTATTTTTTAACGTTGATTCCGCACTTTATTCAATTACACCGCAAACAAATCAACTGCTATCAAATCGTCAAACAATAAAAAAAAAAAAGAATTCAAACAGATGAAAAACAATGAAAAAAAATTATGGCAATTCAATAATACCTATTTTGGAATGAAATTTGAAGCACTTAAATTTCGTCGATAAAAATGCCGGCCAAAGTAACAACAGCGATTAATATACTGGAAACAAAACCGCATCATGAAAATGTTTTTTCCTCTTGAATATATACAGCATTGAAAGCTTCTCTGCAGCTTTTTTTAATCCCATTTTTGTGTCGGCAAATTAAACGCGGTAGTAACACGAGATTGAACGGGAAAAAAAGAGGAAAAAAAAGCGAGACTCGACGAGTGGCGAAAGAGTGAGAGAACGAAAAAAAAAAAAAGTGATACCGTCCGGCACCTGTGGGACGGGATGTCGAGGGATCGACGCGGCAAAAAAGCATGGAACCACCTGTTAGAAAAAAGCGTCCCCACAGGGGATGAAAAAGCGAGAGTCCAGGGAGCGAAGTGAAAGAGCTCGGCGCGTGCCACGGAGAGAAAGAGAAAGAGAGAGAGAGACTCAAAGTCTCGCTCATGTGCGGACAAGTGGGGCTAAGTGGGCCACATTTTTTATACGCTAGTTTGGGGGCTCTGCCCCGAAGCGAGACTGTAAATGGCGTGCAAAGAATGCGATAAACATTTTTTTCTGGGGGTTGTTGAGCCCCACGTGGAAATGAACTTGTCACCGGGTTGAGGTCTTGATTTTGCTACTATTAATGGTGCGCGTTATTTTGCAAAAGGACGCGCGTTAACAAGCGGCTATTACTTTTCCCGCGAGTGTAAGAATTAAATGCCGCAGTCTTCCGGGCTTGTTTATTTTTGGCCGGTTTAATTACATGTCATTAATATACACTCGTTTACGCACGACTTGTAATTAGGCCAATGAGGAGGATTGTCGGCTTTTGGAATTTAAACATGTTGCTGTAAAGAAAAGTCATGGAACTAAACTGAAAGACTAAATAATAAGTTTTGGTTTTTCGGGAAAATTATATAAGTAATATGTATGACTATTGGTTGACTTATTTACTAAAATTTTGTTTTGAACTTTTTTAACTTTTATTTGAGAATTTGTATTAAAGATATTATTTTATTGTGTAATAAAATGTTATTTAGTTATAGTATAATGTAGATGAATCATTTTAATGGTTTATAAATGTATAAAGAAAATTGTTAAGTAAATTTTTACAGGTAAATTTGATGAAATTATTAATCAAATAATTCGTCGTAAAATGGAAAATGCAATTTTTTAAAGCAGCGTATAATGCGAAAGAACACAAAGCAACCGCCAGCGCATATTTATGCATTAAAAATTCTATATTTTCTACTTTACGTGATGTATAATAGCAAAGCTTTTGTGGCAAACTGGGATACAACAAGACCGCTCATAAAGCTCTGTATAATTAGATGATAAATTTAAAACTACGTCGGGGCATAACGTGTGTAATAACGCAACCGCCCGATTTTCGAATATTTACTGAAATCAAATTCGAATAAATGATTTTCAGTGTAAAATGAAAATTTGTATTAAATATATTTTTGTAAATTTGCTGAAATTACACAAAATTAATGTCGTACAATTTGATTGATTAATTAACTTTGATTGGCTAAGTTTTGGTTGGTGTCTGAACTAAGTTGGGACACAAACCATTTCTTCGCGACACAACTTGTGGCGACATCTGCTGTAGAATCTCCGAATTATCACCTCAACTTTTGTGATTTAGCGGAAAGAAATGATATTAAGTTTGCACTTTGTACTGATGTTTCCATGAATTTATTGATTTCTGTTTCTAATGGCTTTCAGTAAGGATTAAAGTATAATACAAAGTTCAAATATATAAAAACATGAGATTATATTATATAATAAATAAATCAATGAATAAATTGTTTAAAGGGGTATTTAGATAAATTAAATAATTAATTTATACAATAACGATTATTAATGTTTACAATTAATAGCAATAAATTATTATTAGCTTGGTCTTCATATCGATACACTCATTTATTTTAACTGAATATTTAATGAAATTTTTCGTTAGCAGACATTAATGAATATATTTTATTTATGCAACGGAATTTGAATTATTATACGTTAAGTAATGTATCAAAATGTGCTAAATTGTGTACTAACTCCGAACTATGTGTGTTTACTTACGAACTTAAATATTGCATATAGTTTGAAGTTTTGATCAGTCCAGTGAAATATACTATATTTCATGTAATTATTATATTACCTTAAAACAATTCAAAAAGACGTTTAGAATAATTTTTTCAATAAGCTTAAACTTAGACAGAAATTAATTAAAAAATACAAAATTGTGTAATCTAAATTGATGAATTAGACCAATTAATGTTTAGAAAGATCTGTTTTATTTTAAGCCATAATTCACAACAGTTCGCAGGAGCCTTTTCTATTAAGAAATTACGAGTCAGAATTGCTGGAAGAAAACGTAGTTTTGGGGACGAAATAAATGCCGTCCCGTTAAATCTTCATGGAAGTCCATGGAAGCGCGTTAATGTTCAGGTAACCATGTAAAACCATACTTACTTATATTTATCTCTCTCAGTCAGCGCAGTCGACGATGAGTGTCTGAAAACGCGTGCGAAGGGAGGCCCTATCCTCGTCGTATCCTAGGAGCATTTGGTTTTTAACGAAAATTAACGGCGCCCATCCGAGATTCTGCAGATGCTCGGTGTAATCTAATAGCCAGCAAAGTTACTGCGGCCCCGCGGCTTTTTCTAATTTATTATTTCGCCAGCATTTTCATCCCTCTGCGTGCGCGTGTATCCAACAAGAAAGTTATTTCCCCATTATTGTTACACTCATAAACGTATGCCGCTGCACTCTAATGAGATATTTATCATCAAAGTAAACCGGTAAAAGCATACAAATCGTGCCTTTTTACACGGCGGTGCTTCAATCAAGTAGACCAGAGAAAAAAAAGGAATATGGAAAATGCTTTGCGAAAGAAACAAAAAAGCACTTACGGCTTTTTTTGTTGATTTTCACTCATTCGGACCAGAAAATTAGCTCAAGTACTTTGTTCAAATTAAAATTTTGACGTCTAGGGTTTCTTCTTTTTTTTCGATCAAAACTCAGAGTCAGAGTTTTATAATCATGTTTTCTGCGAATACGATCTTTAACTACAGCATTTGAAGCTTAATTATTTTAACTTTGACAAGAGAAGAAGTTAATGTGAACTGTGTTTTTTTTTTGGAATTGAACAAATTGTTTATTAAAAATGTTGTATAACTTTTTTTACAAGTTTGATATATGAGACTATACTTTACTTTTTCATTATAGAAATAAAGCAGTACACATATTTCGTACGAACAATTTCACATAGTTTTCTAGCCTTATAATTAACTTTGTACGAGTTTTACATTACGTAGTTGTGCATCAAGCTTTGTTTTGTTATCTAATTCTTAAGAACTTTAATCATACCTAGCATTTGCATCACTATGATAAGACTGAAATGCTTTATTTTATTTCCCGGAACGATTCTAGACAGAATCTGACCGGAATCTTAATACGATTCCTGTTCAGAATGGAACATGTTTTGCCTCATTTTCCAAGTTGCACACAATCACAAAACATATTAATCTTTGTTCAACGTTAAAAATACATTCCACTCTCAAATAGAACGAATACTATCAAATTTATTTTTTAATACAATATTCTACTCGTATGAAAAAAATATATTTTTAAAAATATATAACTTTTAAGATATATGTTAAATATATTTTAAATATATTTTTATATGTGAAATTTTTGTTCTATGTATTTTTGCACCTATTTATATACATACTTTTACATAAATTTTAAAAAATTAAATATATAATTTTTTGCCGAAAATATATTCTATATCACATATATTTCTAGATATTTTTAAAAATATATTTTTTCCCTACGCGTATTTCCAAAAAAACTTTCAATTTATAACTACCCGCGTGGAAAAATTAGTCTGGATATAGTCTGGCAAAGTGTATCCAGACTACATCCATACTATATCCAGACTTCTTTTTCCACTAGGGTAACAATTTCATAAATTACATAAAACAATTTAATGAATGCAAAATAAATAAAAATCTTCAAAATAAAAGATGCTTTCTACTCAATTACAATGCAAATGTTCGTAAAATGGAGACAACGGCATTCTAAAAGCGGCGTAACAATAGATTCATTTGGAAAAACAACTGTTTTGAAATCCGGATGTATTAATTTGTCGCAGTTTTCTCGTGCAATTCGTTTCAGTGGAGAGTCGAAAATTCCAGGGGTTGGAATTAATAAAATTCCATCGTGAAACGTTAAAAAGGTCTCGGGCAGCGATTCTCGCGCGACGGCAATCCAGAGGAAAGGGTCCCAGGAAGCTTGCCAAACCGTCGACGTCGTCCTTATGGTCCCTTTTTGCTCGGCTGCGGGATAAAAGGAAGACAACGAGCAGTATGTTTTCACTTAAGGGCGGGTAACCACCGGCCGAGCACAAGCTCTGCTTCTTTTTCTCTTTCTCTCTCTTGTGCTCTCTCTTCCTGGGTAATTTTTCACGTGGACCCCAGAACGGACGCTGGACGTAGCCGACCACTTCATAAAATTACTTTATTACTTGTCCGGCCGTAAAAGGGTGAACTTTTTCCTGTCCATTTTTTATCCCGCTCGCGACCCCTGTCAGCGACGTATACACACACGCCAAAAAGCACTCGAGAAATACGACACGTCTTTCAATTTTGACGTGATTATTACAGCGGTTTTCACCAATTTCCCGCATATAAAACGCGTATATACATTTTTCAGTATGCGCGTTATGGGTTTTATGTTACGCTTTTTATATTACGCTGATTAATATTACAACCAGCAACGCGCGTAGTCAATTATTTTTATCGTAAAGACGATTATATTTCCGCACCATTTCGCGCAGTTAAACGTGCAAAAAAGTGTAACACAAAATATGGCTTTGGAAATGGGTTGGTGAATAAATGGAGATACTTTTTTTACATTTTTTATTTCTTTGTTACTTTTGTGGTTTAAACAAATAATTTTATAAATAATGCATAAAGTAATATAAAAATATGGTTTTGTGTTATAATTGTAAAAGATCGAGTTTCAATGTTGGAGACAAATGATAAAATAATGTTGAATTGAACAAAAAAAAGCTGAAACAAAGTTTTGTAGTATTCAGTGCGTTAAAAGAAGATGATTTTGTGGCAATACACTGAAGCGATAAGAGCAATCATTAAACTTACCAGCGGGAGCATTATGGTGAACGAGAATAGTGGTGTTCAGGCTCGATCGATAAGTTATTTTCGCGGGGAGGGAAGGGTATTGTTAAACGAAATTATCAACAAACCGCAGCGTCACGAGCGACTTGACAAATGAATTGCTATCCAAGCCTCTTAGATCGGCTACCTCTGTTTCCACGTCGCGTTCGTTCTCTCGTATCATCCACGCCAGGCAAAACATAGCTTCATTTCACGACAAATATATCGACACATAATAGATATTGTAGTTCAATTTTATATCTTCTTCCAAAGTAATAAAACCTTTCATTGTTACATTTCAAACACTGAAATGCACGTTTTGATGTGAATAAGTTATTACAAAATGAAAAAATAAAAGTAATTTTGTTAATATTTTCTACCAATCAATTAAACAGCTCTAGGAAAAAGAAAAATATATTGCGAATATATTGTTTATATATTGTTAATATATATAATATGAAAAGTATATATATTATTTTAATTTTTATAATTATTTGTTATTAATTTATTATATAAAAATTTATATATTATTTATATACAATTTTTATATAATTTTATATATGAAAAACACGCTTTTCATATTTTTCATCAATTTTTTATACATAAAATTTTATGTAATATACAAAATATCTATATATAATTTAATAAAAATATACAGCAATAAGATTGTATAATAGAATGTAAAATTGTTGTTTATATCTTCGTTTGCGAAAATATATATTCGTAATTTATTCTAAACATGTTCTCAATATATTCTTAACATATTCTCAATAGATTCTTAATATATTTTTAATATATTTTTTTAGTTTATTAAAAATATAAGAATATACTATGAAAATAGTTGCGACATACTGACAATGTATTCTAAATATATTAACAATATATTCACAATGTTTAATGCCAAAAAGTTAATTTGCAGCATTTTTACATTTATTAAGAATGTATTATGATAATATTGAGAATATATCATGAATATATTATAAATGTATTATGTATATATTTCATGTTATGGTAGGGAGCTTTTTACATTGACATTTAATTCGATAGATTGAATTAATCCTGGTATCAAAATAATTTTGTAAAACTTGATTATTATGATTGAAAGGTGTGCATCAAATGACAATGATTGGACAATAATAACGTTAATAAACAAGTGTGTTTATATTGATCAATCATAAGCTAATTAAAATCTACGTAAGCTGCGACGTACTTCGTGGTGCATTATCTGTATATGCGTGCATACATACTTATATACTAATCTAGGTGAATACAAGACGGTTGCGGAGACGCGCAGAGTAATTTCATTGCATCTAGTGCAATGACACGCTGTCACGAAGGTAGCGATATTGCAAGTGAAGACACGAGGCTGGCTTTCAACTCGACACAAACTCTATTGTGCACTTCATTGTTTTTCTATAGTGCCACTACCTGTGCATTAATTTGTTCCAGAAATATCATCTTTTAATTTTCCTACGGAACAACAACTCCTTATATATGTATATATATATATTTAATTTAACAATCAATTATAATGTTTCATTTAGCTGCTAATAACATAAAAGGAATAAGAATAACCGAGTTTAATTAACAAACAGTCTGGCTTTTATATGACAGCAAAATAAATTTCAATTTGCTTTGATTTCAAAGCAATCGATTTTGAAACGTAAGTCCTCGTCATTGGGATTAAAATTTTTACGACGCAAAATTTAACTATCAAAAGCAAACGGCGAAATGCACGAGAACATCTTGATTACTTCCTCTACATAGGTATATATAAATAGTAATAGCATCGTTGATACAGTTAGTCCAGAAGCCGTAGGAAGCCGTTCGCCAGTTTCGGCGAGGGTGGATTCTCACGTTTTAAGCACATCTTGCAGACAAAGTTGGCGACTTAGCTGAACATTTTTCGGGGTTATCTTAATCTCGCTAGATTAGCGCGAGTCCTCTCACCTCCCCGGAGGAATGCACAAACACATTGAGCAACGCCCAGGAGCCACCATACACGAGCAGCCTGCTAAGCACGTTTGCAATTTTCGTCGCTCTTGTGTCCTGTACGTGTGCATGCGTTGGCTCACGCGAATTTCCGTTCCGAGCATTATTAAGACTTTTTCACGTCTCCGCCTAATTCTCCTTACTTAAACAGAATGGAAAACGAGATTTTCACATCTCAAAGTTAATCTACGCGCAAGCTTACGATATACATACATATTGTTGGATGAAAAAAAAAGGATCTTTGGCAGTTCATTTTTTTGTTACATTTAAGACATTATGGATCCTTGAAAGATACGTTAAAGATACATTTGAAACTTATTATTAATTGTAGGTGCTTCGTTTGTTTCGTAAAGAAGTACAAAACTTTGTATAATAATTATATAATAAATATATAATACTAGGATATAAGTTATTTTAATTAAGCTAAACTTAATAAACATTGGAATGTTAAATAATTTCCAAAATTAGAGCTGTTAAATAATGAAGTAATCTGATTGGTTTTTATCAGCGTTGCACATGAAGATGTTTGTAATTGCCAACTTCATAATATACATAAACTTTTTATATATTGATTGATGATTGACGATTGGTTGATTGATCATTGATCATTTGATCCCTAGCAAAACGAAAAAAATATTGCAAATATATTGTTAATATATTCTTAATATATTCCTTATATTTTTTAAATACATTTTTTTATTATTCTTAATATATTTTTAAAGATACTTAATATATTTTTAATATATTTTTAAAATAGGAAATATATAGTATATTGTTTCATTATATTTACAACGTATTCTAATTATATTAAGAATATATTAAGATTATATTCGTCATATAATTTACATTTTTTTAGGGATGTAAAATAAAACATAATAATAAACAGATATATTTTTATTATCACAAGAAAATAAGATTTAATTAATGTGAAAATAATAATTCACATGATAAAGAAATTACACGGTTGTTAATAAATTATAGCAAACAATAGAGGTAAACATGCACAGTAGAGGAATTCGATTATATTGATTGTGCGGCACTGTACAGAAAATCGAATAGCAATTTTTCGTAAAGCGAGAGGCGGCGGTGCACGCGAAACGGATGCAAAAGTGGAGAGGTTTGGGTGGTCAAAGGATGTAGGATATGCCGAGTTGTATACTCCCTGTGGGTGGCTTGTGGTTTGCACTCAACCTCCGTAAAACGCCGAGGTGCTCTTGCGGTTGCCAGTCGTTATTTTTATTGGCCGCATTTATTGGAAAAAAGTGTGCAGAAACGAGACTACCCGAGAGCAAAAAAAAGACGAGATAACTTGCGAGGTAAACTCGCTTTTTTTTCCTCTCCATTTAAATCCCCTCAATCGGATTTTAAATATCCGAGAGAACATGCGTTTTCTTTTTTTTCCCCTTTTCACACTTGTTCGCAAAAAAATGTTTAATCTGACGTGATACAACTGAACAGGACAAAGGGGGTATTATTTCGAAACACATTTTTCAAGTACAATAACTTTTTTTATTAACTGTTTATAAGGGGAAAGATTAAACAAATACAGTTTATTATTGTAAATTTTTATTCAAATAAACGTTTAAGATACAAATTAAATTTTTTATAAAAAATAAAACTAATTTTATCTAGGAAAAAAACATTAATAAATGTGAGGAAGGGTTTATAAAATAAAAGGTGAACTAAATTCTGGATTTTCAAACATTGTATTGGAATTAATTACTGGATGTTGAAATTCCAGTTGAGTAAATTAAAATTAACAATTCCAATTATGAATTTTCAATAAATGACTGAATGAACTGTATTCCAGAGTTTGCAAAGTATGTATCGAAATGATTAAACGACGTTTTTGAGATTTCATATTTGAATTTATTTCAATTAATGATTCTAATAACAATATTAATATATTCAGAACATTCACATTAGTTTATTTATGCGCTGCAACTTAAATCTTTTAGGTGAACTCCATTTCTCATTTTTCGCAAATAAAAACAGTCGAATTCACATAAGACTATAAATGGATCAAAGATAAAGTTTTCGCATTGTAGTTAATATATAATTCCACCATAATAGCGCACGATGTTGAACGGTTCTTGAACTCAGGCGAATGAAAAATTAATACTCGAACAACAACATTCGGATGTTAAATGCGCAAAGTCCCGCAGCCATCTATCATTTTTTCGTAAGTTGACTTGAGCGCAGTTGGTGTGTGCAGTTGAGCATGCATTATCTAAGTAAAAGCCATCTTCGCAGCTTGGACGAATGTTGGTTTTTCCGGCAGGTTTTCCGGCCATTTTCCGCGGACTACGCGGAAGTACTAAATAATGCGGTGGCTTCGTGGCGCTCTCTGCGGACGAAGGAGGTCGCGAGGGAGGGCATGGGAGGGTCGAGAGAGGACGAACTGGAGATTTTGCGCGCAGAGTTATAGTGAAACTTTCAGGCATTTATTTCATGAATCTGCATACTACGTCCGCTTTAGTGCTGCCTTGCAAAAGGATGCGGTAGACGGGGCTTGCGAGAAAGAGAGCATTTGTCGAAGGAAGACGCCCACTACAAAAGACGAAGATGCAAACAGGGTGAGAGTTCTCGCGATATTCAGCTATATATATACATATATATATATATATCATCTATATATATACATATATATAAATGTAAAGCAAATGTCGGAGAATTTGTCTCGGTCATTTTCAAGATTTTCATAGCATTGATTTATTTGAACGAAAATTTAAAAAATAATCACACCAATATTGTCACCATTCGTACACGTTTAGTAATACTACTTAAAATGTAGTATTTTCTTATTCCATTGGATACATAGCAGCGATGAAAGTAAACTATACTAATAGTACATTAAAATAAAAGTAGCAATTTGTACTACTTTTTTATTATAAAAAATGACTATTACTTACTAAAAATAACTATTTTTATTATTAGTGTATTTCTTGCTGCGATGGATCCAAATTAATATTAAAATTGTAATTTTATCTACATAATTTCTGTTAGTGCAACAAATATATTGCATCAATAAATTGCTCTTGTTTAATATAAAAGAACGAACTTACTGAAAATAAAAAAATTAAAAAATATTTACACATAAACGTGTATTCAATGAAAAACATATTTGCGCGGATTAAAATGTGCAATCGTTTTTTCCCCCTTTTTGTTTGGCTTTTGTGTTTATTTTTTGTTTCATTTATAATCCAATTTTGTCTTAAATAAAGTATGTACTGTCGTTCCCCATGTTAACTCGATAAAAAATGCTTTTTCGTTGAAAAGTAAATGAAATTAATGATTTCAGCGAAATCATGTAGTCGAACGTAACTTTAATAATTCAATGCAATCGTCATTGTGTAATTGTAATTGAATGAATTTAAACATGATTGTGGTAGAAATTATAGACGTGCGTTACCGTTGGCAGTTTATTATGTTTGCAGTATATGAAGGAGTTAACTATTTCATGCAAATTTTACAAACGCCAGTTGATTGAAAGATGCTGATTAGTTTTTAATTTACATTTAATTGCGACGCCTTGCACTTGCTTCAACGAACATTTTATTCCTAATTTATGCATCGCGTAAGATCAACGTTGTATCGAAGAAACTTATTATCATCGCTATATCAAAATAAATTATTAAACTAGGAATTTCTGAATAGAAATTCACGAAGCTTTCGTGCTACGTTGTATTATATTAATTTAAATGAAGATTGATCATTAAACAAGTTTGACCCATAATTTATTACAAGCATAGGCGTTAAATATTGGGCGTGTGAAATCACTGATCAGCGGTTTCCATTATTTTTCGTTGAAAACAAGTTAAAGGCAAGTTCCGGTAAAGCACTATTGATAGGAGATGGTAGAAAGATATGTGTGGCGGAGGTCGCTCGCAGCCCTTAACTCGCGTGGAGAAAATTTACGGCGTTGGCCAAACTACCACCTTAAACTCTCTGAGACCAAAACCAACGCCGACTATACAGTTAACGTGCTCGGAATCGCCAACTTTCAAAATTCAAAACATAAAACTTTTCGACAAACGCCCCGCTATATCGCTTTTCCACTGAGCTTACGACGTTATATTTTAACTTAACGAAAAATATATATAGGCAAGCAAACTTTGCTTTTATTTTCAAATAAACTTTGCAAATTGAGTTTAAGAAATTAGTATTTAGCTTTGGCTTTCAAAGTTATGTAAGAGGTTAACAAAGCCACATTTTTGTTTTCACCACTTTTTACTCTCGTCTTTTCTTTTCATATATTGGGGTCCTCTTGAAAGCTATTTAGTACTTATAATTATATTATAGTCGTGACTTTGTTTACTATTGTTTCGTTAACGTTGAGATGAACTTTGGGTACAGTAACAGTTCGGGTTGTTGTTATGAACATTAAAGTTCAAAATGATGGTAGGAAGTTTGAACTGTGAATTTGAGTTGCATCAAAAAGTGTATGTACTTTGTGTCCGATTTCTCAGTTAATACGTTTTGGCCTTTTTATTGAGTTTTCCTTCAATGCAAAATTAAAATTACGAAGACATATTTTGTTTATTTAACAAGTTTATTGTAATAGGTTTTCCATTTTATGAATACAAAATTCTTTTGTAAGTTTGTAAGATTTGCGTTCTGATCAGATTTTATAATCCATTTATAGTTTTATTAAACATCTAAGAACCTAAAATATTCTCTGTATAAATGTTACGGCTATTATTTTATGAACACAAAGCTTGTTAACTTCGAAAAGAGTGAAATGGGTTGAGTTGAGCATAAAACCCTTTCGGACGAAATATATTCAAATATCTATACAGGATATAAAATCTATATTTCATAATAATCCAAGATATATATATTAAAATATTCGAGCTTGAAAATATACACAAAATATAGACTATTATATATCTAATATATATAAAGGTTTAATACATATATAATTTTGGATATATCGTTCTCCGTATGGGAATACTTATTTCTTACTGTTATTTTCTTTTAACAATTTCAATTATTACCTAAAAAAAGTCTTTATCTAAAATGTCTTTTATCTAAAATCATATTATCATTTTATTTTCCCTCAAATAATATGACTTTAAAATATTGAATTGATCTTTAAATCATTTTAAAAAATAAAATTGCTTTCATTTGATGAAATATTTTAAATTGTTATACCTTAATTCCATTTAATCTTCGATTATTGAATATCATCTCGTCAATGATCTCACTAAAACACTTCAGATCAATATTTCATTCATTATTTATCAATTAATTTATACATATACGATGAAAGCATCAGGAGTGAATAAAAAAAAATATTATGGATAGTGACCTGTAATAGGTTACAAAAGCAAGTGCATCTTCGTCGGAGTGAGAGAGTCTTTAGAGTGAGTAGCGCGGGGGCGTATCATTTGTTTACTAGCCAGCCGCAAACCACCGACAAAAACATGCTCGTCGAACGTTAACGGCGATATGCCGAGCCCCCACGGCAAAACTCAAACATTAAGCCCCACCTCGTCATCAAGATTTTACACAATTTTCTCGCAACTTTTTCGCTTCCCTCCGACTTTCTGCGCGTACAATACTTTTATACGTATATATATATGTATATATATTCCGCATATTCAGGCCACTAAATTGGCTCATCTTTTCGACAAAACCAATATTTTCTTTGTTATAGTTAAATCTCATAAAGAATCAACTTCGATTATAATCCCAAGCCGAATTAATTAATGAAATCTCGTTTTTTCGTATACCAACGCGCGAGTTCTGCGAAAGTACTTTGCACTACGAAGTTTAACTTGCTTTAAAATTCAAACGTATATTGTGCATCAGTGCGTTTTCGTGTCGAATTATAAAATTTAGATTCCACTTCGTCTTTTTTTTTTTTTTATTTTCAACTCTCTCGGTTTTGACTTGCGAAGTAATAACGCTTTGTTAGATGTTTTAGTTCAGGTAAATTTTTATGCTATTCTGACAAGACCTTCCGCCGTCTGCTGACTATTTACTTTGGAGAACACATTTCGGTGGCTTCGGCTTAAATATTTAAAAAATGAGTTTCAGCATCATTATCCACGTGAAGTAGACTTTTCAGTCGTTTAAAAATATGGGGACACTTATTCTCAGTACACTCATTTTGCCTGTACTTATTCCGCACGACGCAGCCACACACTTAAGCTACTTTTACATTCACTCATATAGCTTTTTATCGTACCCCAGGGATGAATGTCATAAAGATTTTTGAATATTTGATCTTGTCAGAACAGTTTGTTACGATTTTTATACATCCACTTGTGTTTGAATGTTAGTATAAAATTGTAAGAAAAATTGTATTTAAGTATTGAACAATTTGATATTACTTCAACTTTTATTTGCAAAGAAGAAAATTGCTTACTAAAATGCTTCTTGTTATAATATCGATTTCGTTATCTGCTGAAAAGTTGAAATGAATAAAATGTTTGTACAAAATAGCTGAGTGAATAATTCGAGTATCTAATGTAATCTTGAGAGCTGATATTTCATGCAGACAAGTTTACATAAAACATTAGAAATGCTGAAATTTATTCAAAAACGTCTCATATCTACGATAAAGATGAAAACAAACTTTATAATCTTCCATAGTATGTCGACGCAGTGCATTTCGATAAAAACTTTAACCTTTTCGTTTGAAAAACAGATTAAATACCACGGGTATATTGCTACCAAGAAACTCAAGGTATTTTCTTATCCGATTGCTTTATCATACTTGACATTATCGTATTCAAATCCAACGTAACATTTACTTTACTTAATCGAAAAATTTTTTGCAAAAATCACGCTATTATAATAACATTACATAATTTTGTCTTTGATTATTATTAAGATGTGTACAGTTCAATATTTTATATTCCATGGAAATAAAGCCAAAATCTTTTTTTTTCTTCTTCTTCTTATTGATTAGCATCAGATCCGATAACCACAATAACGCATCATTTTCTATATCTAAATTATCCGACAAATCGCAGTACCAAAATGCAACCAAGACATTCCAATTGCGAGTTTGCATTTTGTGTACTGCTTTTAGCGTCTTTTCAGTCTCCGCGAGAGTACCCAGTGCAATATATAAACGGGTGCTCGAAGTCGTCATAAAAGCGCGCAAAGTGAATTGCGTCGTTTTATGGAAGAACCGGAGCTTAAGGCGCGGTGGCCCATCCAAAGCAATCGAGAGCGCGGCGCGGCACGGGGTGGACGAAGGCGGTGGGATGCGGACGGGGGAGAGAAACGTGAGGAGCAAGGTGGAGTGGGAATGGCGATATAGCAGCGCTCGGAAGAAGTGCGCATAGGGAAATATGCCGGCGTGCTTTTCATCTTTTTATGGCGCACTTAAGAGGGGTAGCCATGGCAACGCCTGGGGTGGTATCAGGATCGATCGTAAAATTAAGTAATGAGAAGATAAGAAAATATCATCTTGCACGCAACCCCGCCTCGCGATACCAAGGATATGGTCTTTGGTATCCTCAGGCGTTACCAACGTTTCATGGTACCATTGCCAGACTAATGTGTTTGTATACGTGCATATATATACATATATATATAGTCCATAAAAAAAAGAATTCTCTAAAATTTAATATTTTCAAATAAGTGAAAATTCCTTCAATATGGTGTATATTGACTTATTTTGAGTCAATTTTCACTTTGTCACATTTAGAAGAAAAACTTTTTTTGGAAAATTGTGCCGACTTTCAAATAGTCATTACTTTGAAAATAATTAACCTTAATTTCCATCGGATTTTGATGTTCTTTTTTTGAATTAGAGGTGGAATCTTTCACTTTAAGAAATCTTTCTTGAAGAGTTAATTTGCCTTATTTTTTAATGAGAAAAACTGCAAAAATTGAAACAACTATTTTACTTAAAAATTTAGAAAACTTTTAAATGCTTATAGCGGATTAGTTGCTCCATGAACTTTAATTCTTTTATAAAAGATTCAAAGAGTACGTTTTTTGAAGATTTTAAAAAGAAGGAACATCAGCATTTGATGGTGAAATAAAAGTTATAATTACTTAGTTCAAATATATTATCGCGTTATTTTTCATTTTATTTTTTTAGTGCATTTAAAAAAATTATCTTTTTTATAGTACGTGCATATTCCAAAAAAAGCAATTTCCATGTACATGTCAGACGAAGGAAAAAGGAAAAATGGCTCAAAAGTTTCGTGCAATTTTGTTCATTGGTGTTGGTGATGTTTACTCGTTGCGCGCGAGAAATTCTGCAGATAAATGAAAGCCATTCTATTCGAAATTATGCGCCGCCTCCTTGGCCTCTCTCAATCCACTCCTACCCCCCCCCCTGCCCCCGAACTTCGTCGCGACATCGTTAAGCTCGTCGAATTTTACTTAAGAAACTTATGTTTTGTAAGCGAAGAAGAAAAATGAACTCGTCAATTTAACTTGTCGCGCGAACTTCAACGCTCAGACAATCACTGTCATTTGTTCGTTCGATCGCCATCAACATTTTAACAGTTAATTGAATCAACCCTGGGCTGAATGTACAGCCATTGTCGTTTGCAAGTAATGCATTCGTTTACGTGACTAATTCAGACGGCAAAGCGAGGGCGCCGAAGAATGCATAAAATTGATCGACCTGCCTCGCGAATGATTCCAAATGATTAAGCCGACGTGCGAGAAATCTTCCGCGCGATGAAGCTCTCTTCTAAGCTATTTCTTGCTGATCACTTTAAAGCGTCCCGCACCCCGCACTCACCAGCAGTCTCTCTTTCCGATACAATGCGGCGCTTTCCTTCAAGGCTGCCTTTATCCGCCAGTATCTATCTTCATTTTCTTAATCGCTCTATCTCCGACCGCCACCCTTTTGCAAGAAACAAGATGGCGACCGCTGACGAAGACATATTGCCTTCGACGATACCGGTAGAAATCCGGAAGAAGTCCAATGTTTCCTTTAGGCACAATTGACTTTCAACGGCAATGGAGTTTCTTTTTTTGGCAATTAACAGTTTTCGCTTATATACACGATTTAGTGGTTATTTCGTTACAAGATAGATTGAATGGGAATAGTTGATGTAGCGATTTATAACATCCACATATATATTTCAAAATCATGGAATTCATGGAAGATCAATGTATAGTAGAACCTGTAAAGAGACCATATTTCTGGTTTTGTTGACGCTGTGAAGAGTCCACTATTTCTCTCTTTCTTTAACCTATGTTGTCGTATGAAGAAAAAAAGATAACAGTAGTGGACTCTTTGCAGGTTAAAAAGGACAGAAAAGTGACAATCTTCGCAGGTTCTACTGTATCTCTAAGTAACTAAAAATAGAGATGATTTTCTTTCCAAGTATAACTTTAATTTTTTAGATTTCTTTATTTTTCATTTGTTGTGTTACTTTTCACTTTGAATAATTCTTAATATTTCTTTGACTTATTCACACAAGCAATGAATAATATGCATATAATAACAAAAGTGCAAAATTTTCCTTCTCCTATTTCGTCACATTCTAATTAATTCTAATATCACTCATTCATGAAGATTTTAAATTTAATTCCTCGAAAATTTCAGTCATATTCCTAAATGTTTTCCATTAACGGGGGTTATTCTCACTTCCGCGATCGTCATCATTTATGAATCTAGTTTTGATTGCAAAATTCATCATTGTTTTCTAATTATAATAACGCTGAATATCAATAAACTAGATTTAAAAACAATCCATTGAACAGAAACTTTCAATTAACTAGAAAAATGCAGTTCAAAAATGATTTTTTTTAATCTTATTTTTATAATGAATTTAACAATAATGTGTTTTTTTCATAAACCTTCATTGGAATAAAAGAAAACTGAAAAATCAAAAGTAAAATGTATATATGTCGAACTACTTAAGAACTTTATATGTTTTCAATATTGAAGTTATCGTTAAACGTACGAATACGTGTACAACCCCTTGACTTAACGCGAGATAAGCCAACGACGCGAAATTGCACGCATACGCGAGTGTAGAATAAGGTGATGGGAATAAGATGAATGTAGAACAAACTCAACCCTTGTTCTCATGACCTGTCTCAACACACAGTGATACACATGCATGTATTCATGTTTATGCTACTCCAAATTATGAAGTCCAAATCACTTTAATAAATGTTATGGAAAGTATTTTTAATTATTTTTTCGAAATTTTTTATTTCTCAAATTTGTCAATTATTGTCAAATAATTAATAATAAGTTAATTTTTTTCTTTAAATTAGAACATAATAAACAGCATTTTCATTCTGAATTGTAATTTAATAATCTGAATTGTCCATATACATTAATGAGTCTCAGCTTTCATTATTTTCGATGCTTTCAATTAGGACTGATGAATTGGATTGATAAACTGTTGAAATATCTGAATATTAGTTACAATACAAAATTGATAAAAAACACAAATCAGCTTAGCTTCAATCTCAATGACAGCGTAAGCGATGTCGAATAAGGTTAACTGAATTTGTGCTGTTGGCATTAGTGTCAAATATACGTACACTTCAATCAATAAAGTCTTATTGCGTTTAACAATACGTGATGCATACATTATCGAACAATAAAAAAATATTATTCAAAATATATATTGTATATTTTTGGATTAAATTAAAACAATATTTTTACTTACGTAAAAATATATCTGATGCAAATAATTTTTTCATCTTAAAATATAAAAAAAATGTTTAAAAGTAATCAGTTTTGGATTTACATTGAAAACAAAAATTCCATTTCATATTTCATTATCTTAAATACAAAATGAAACCTTTGTTACTCACATTATTCAAATTTCAACAAATTCATTATTATTTCTCTCCACTGAATAGTAAAAGGAATTATATATAAGTATTACGAGAATGAAAAACAGTCTTATGTTATTCAAAGGATTTGAGAATTGGTTTCAGTGTAAAACTGCAAATCAATTTGATTTCGAAAATGATTAACAATATAATTTTCTTTAATATAATAAGCAAAGCAAAATCTCCTCTAAGAAAGCGTAACCAAAACTTAACCTTAATTTTTTAGAAAGATGATAATTTTTAAATTCAATCTAAATTTAAAAAATATATATTTATTTATAAACTATATTTATTTAACTTAAAAAATGCTTAACCAAAAATGAACCATATTTTTAAACCGTATAAAATTTCATCAAACAATTATGGAAAGTTGGTTGTGAAATATGACACTTGATTCTTGAAAATGATACTTATAACCAATTTGCCGAAACCTTAACACTTCACTGCCTGACGGGATCCAACTAAATATAACTTTCTTAAACCATCCCTTAAAGGACAGCCATCTGCGGCTTCCCACGACATACCAAGTGATAACGAATTTCGCATGTTCAATAAGTACCAACGTTTAATGATAAAATGAAGAGGACAAAATTCCTCGCTCGCATGAAAGGTATCTGTCGGCTCGTCCTAGTATCCGCATGTGGCAACAAAGTTTTACACGCCATCGAAATTGTACTTGACCCAACCCGAGGACTTTGAGAATCGACGTTTACACATAAAGACTGAGTCATTCGAAATTATATTTAAGTTCTATAACATTGTTATTTTAAGATACAATATTTTTCTAAAGTATTTAATATAACAAGAACAAAAACAAAAATAATATCTATAAAGTAATGTATAATAATGTGTAAATAAAGTGTTTTTCATTTCACTATTACATCTAACAATAAAGAAAACTTCAATTTCCATTGCCTGCGAAGCTGAATAGCAAAACTAAATAATCCAATATTTTTATTCCAAAACTGAAACAAGACTGTAATTTCTTCGAAATAAGTAAATAACATTTTGCCAAGAAACTGTAATTAAATGCAAAAGTCTTATCAGAATAATATATATAATTTTTAATGAATGATGATTGTAAAGCTGGCGCGGCTGTCTACTTTGCTAACTCGAGTACTTTCAGCAGAATTTTCCGACAGAATCATCTAACACCTAAAGAAGCAAGTGAACCAGCATGAGCATAGTGAAAACCCAACAGTCAGTCTTACTTCGCGCAACCCTCTCTGCCTAGGCTACCTTTATGCCTCTCTCACCCCATTGGAATCGGTAGGAAGAAGTAGAAGAAGAAGAAGACGACGCGGAGGAGGAGGAGGAGGCGAAAGTGCAGGAGGAGGGGGAGGGGGCAACGGGGTTGTGAAAGGGGGGGGGGGGTGGTGGCAAGAGCAGTGGCGACGACGACGGCAGTGGCGGTGGCAGCCGGAGAGCTTTTCCTTAGCTCGCCCGTTCTCCTGGCGGCGGGTGGGGCGGCCATTTTCCCGAGTTCTTAATATTTTCATGATGGCGGCCGGCGCGCCTGCCGGGGGAGGGATATACATCCTAACCGACGCTTGCCGAGAATCTCGGGTCGGACGGGGGTGCTCTTGCGGGGGGGTGTAGAGGGTGGAAGGGGCGAAATTAGAAAAGGGGAGATTTAAATATCAACCCCCGAGGGGCGGACCGCTCGTTCTCTCCCGCATTACCATCACCCTTCGCCCGTCCTTCAACCTCCGACACTCGCCCCAAGCGCACCTAAGAATACTGTCCGTGTATGTAAATGTTATACACTTGTACTAAGCGTGCCTGTGCGCGCTTTCTTATACTACTTCTTTTTTTTTCCTTCTTCATTTTGTTCTTCTTCTTTTTCTTCTGCATTCAAAGCACATTGATCTTCTCAGAAAAGATTTAGCCTTTGTACAGACATTTTGGACGCGAATTATGTGTGATACTAAATATTAACATCGCGCAACTTGAAAATTTACCGCCAACAACACTTTGCCTTGTATGTCACTGTACATGTATATATGCGTTCCAGAGATAGACTTACAGACTTACGTATGCTCGTCCAATTATAACCGAGAACGCGTTCCTTTTCCACCCGCGCAGGAAAGACGCTTCTTCGTTGACGCTTCCGTAAACGAGTCACGGGAACGCGTCTCGTAAAATGTAAAATGCGGGGAGTTATGTGAGAGCAAGTTTTATTATGACGAAGCGACGCTTTATGCATAATGCATTTTTATAGACGCGAATGACGCTTCGTTAAGCCTAAGCGCGTAGCCCTTGCAAATGAGCATGATTTTTATTTTCCCCTTTCCTCGCTTTTCTTTGCTTTTTTTTCTTTCTTTTTTCTTTTGTAGTTTGTTTTATCACGCTTTTTATATCGTGACAAGATTTTAAGGTACTTTAAACTGGTTTTCGCGCGATGTTATGTAAAGTGTTCATTACGAAATTTATGACGGGCAATTATGGAAACTTTTATATGAGCTATTCAAAATTATTATTATTTCTTTTATTTTTCTGAATTAAACGAATTTAGTACTTTAAGGGTGACGTGTGCTTTTGGAGGGGTTGCAGTATTTTATGACACATTAAGAATTATTTTATAAAAAAAATGTTCCTATGTAAGTATAAATGATTTAAAAAAGAATTAAAACGGTTAGTATGTTAATGGAATAATGATTTCCTTTTTTCGCGAAAACAAAGTATACAAAATTAACCTTATTTTTGTATTGTTCTTGAAATTAGTCCTAACCTTAATAAAATCATAATCTTAATTTCAAGATTCCATTCATAATTTGTTCTGAAAATGTTCCCATATTTCTTAGAACATTTTATTAAAACTAAAAATTCTACTTTGCGATAAAACTAAATTGCCATGAATAAAACAAGAATAAAAAGTATGCGCAACAAATAAACTGCATTACTATCCCTTTTTCCGACCGTTCATTAGCATTTCTCCGTCGAGTGTACAAGAATTGGCTCGAAAAGAAGCAAGCTCAGATAAAAGACAAAGCTCGCAAAGAATTGATGATCTTGAATAAAAGGACGAAGGTAGGTTAAGTGGAAAGTAAAGTAAAGGAAAGGAAAGGCACCCTTTCCTTTGGAATCATCTAAGACGAAAGACATCGTGAGAGAAAGAGAGCGCAAAGTCGAGAAAGAAGGTGAAACTCGAAAACGGAATTCTGGGCGTTCTTTGAGGGGCAACAGCAGGCGTGAAAGGAACGGCAGGCAGCGCTCGGGCGGCGGTGGCGATGGCGTAGAAGCAGGAGGACGAAGCATAGGAAAATGTCGTGGAAACAACAAAGTCTTAGCTCTCGAGTTTTGCCGCCCCTGCCTGGCGTCTCGGGGCCCGCCGTAGCCCTCACAACCCATCCTCCAGATATTTTCCGTATCTAGAATAAGTGTGCAAGGGCTGTGTTCCGCCCCCTTCTTTAATTACGTTCAAACTCACCTCTCCCCCCCCCCCTTTCGCCCCTGTCCCTCTCCTTCTTTTTACTCACCCCCCGCCCACCCTTTCCTTCCACTCACCTTGCCATCGTCATGCTTCTGCACG
>JABFPJ010001071.1:0-29139 GCA_022817425.1 Gryon sp. ZL-2020 | reverse complement strand
TGTTAAACAGATTGCAAATTGTTATTTTTTGTTCCATTATACATTATTTTATGCTTAATATTTAGTAAACTTTCTTATTATGCGTAATTATCAATTTATTCACATTTATTTTGTCCCGATGATGTCTCGATGATGTTCCGATAATGTCTCGACAATGTCTCGACGATGTCTCGACGCAACATCGTCGAGACATCGTCGAGACCCCGTCCGCTAGGGAACTGAAATGTGTGTAAAAGTATATTTATTTGTAATATCTATTTATGAAAAAGAAATATTGAAAATGTAATAATATGTTAAAGAACTCCAAATTATATAAATTCACTTCATTGTTAATTTGTACATTGTTATGATTACGTCATTTTAAAGATAATAAATTATTTATATATAAATATAACAATAACGTTAAACACTTCATGAAAATAAATATATTTCATTTCGTAATATAAAATATTTTAATACAAATAAATTTTATAAATACTTTTTATAATCTTAAAATTTAATCTTTAAATATTGTATGAAATTTGGGAAGTTATTTCATATGAATAGGTTGAATACAAATAAAACACATTAAAAAATATATTTATGCAATGCATCATATATAAATTTTACTGAAAATATGTCCATATTATTTTTATTGTAAATGTACTGATTAAATTCTATTAAACCTTTTTTTCATTTATTGAATAGGTAACGTACATATTAAAACATATTTAAAAACATATGTTAAAAATATAAATGTGCTTATTAAATGATTGATTATAAGTGTACATTTCCTTATTTAATCTTATTAAATATTTCCATTTATTGAGAAATTAAACTATAAAATAATATTTAGTTTGCCTGATTTTAATAAGTAAAATACATGGACAATGTTCATATAAAAAGCTATTAACTAATCAACAATTATGTATACGTAATGTAAAATATTAATTCTATTATTTAATCAGTAATGAAGAACAAATGAAGTTACTATATTAATCTCATTTATTGTATCGCATGTTTGCACAAAAAATGCTATAGGTCAATGTGATAAAAAATCCCTATTTTTTTAAGTACATTACATATTAGTATTTTACTCATATAATGCTTTAAATTTATTTCCAGAAAAATAATTATAAAAAAATACTTTAATAAAAATATTTCTATAAGCACTATATTTATTAATTACAATACAAAATATATTAAAAATACTTATTCAATTCAAAACATTACTTGTCAGTTTTGTAATAATAATTAAAAGAATCAAATTTAATAACGATTCTACTAATTACTTCCTATTAAATTATACTTATTAGCAATAACTTATTAAATATCAATAAATCTTATTAAATTTCTATAGCCTCTTAAATGTCTTGTCGATTCATTTTGTGAATATACACGATTCATGTATGAAATTAAATGAGATTTAATAGTTTTTTCTAACAAGGATGTGCAACATTAATGCCTGGAGTCCAGGCATTAATGTTGGCACTCTAATTCTTGCAATTATAAACATTTGTATTTCTAAAGGTATCTCTGTCCTTTATTTTCACATGCTATTAAAAAAGGATAGAGATACGGCGACAAGAGCAAATTTCAAAATTTTAGAAAAGTGATCGCAAAATTTAGAAAAGTGAAGGCATTAATGTTGCACACTGTACAGTATAAGTTAGCAAGGATTACACAACTCTGCATACTGTCATTGTAAAGTTTATCTTTTTCTGAACAAAATCAAAAAAAAAAGTTGTTGATTCGATGGATCGTGAGGAAGATAGACCAGTTTGAAAAAAAACTCAACTTTACGTATAAATCACTATAAAATCCGTAATTTCCATCCGATGTGAACGTTTTTTTTAATTGTTCATAAAAGCCTCTACTTTACGATGCTTTAACTGAAAAATAAATTTTACTTTATAAATACTGATTGCGTTTTTGTTCGAGTTCATAATAAATTTTGAACGTTTTGATTGGCCAATAATATTCAGTAAACATTTTCGGCCAATCAAATCGTTGAGAATTTTCTATGAATGCGAACAAAAACGCACTCATTATCTTCTTTACGCTTTTACACTTCAGGTTCTAACTTTATTGCGAGAAAGAACTATACTGCACCACGTAACGAATAGTACCTATATAATCATTAATCAGATATACATTATCACTTAGATTAGATGGGGTTAACGAATCTAACTAATAATAATTTCTCGTGATTCGCCGTGGTTTGACTAAAATCCGGCATTTACTTCGACATCATCTGAAGTTTATTTATTGCATAAACTTAAATACATTCGAATGCAAATTTAACAAAATATCTGTTTATTATTTATTGTTTAGTGCGTTGATTCTTCTATATGAATAATGTGAATAGCGCAATCAGAAATTGATATACTATTGAATATTATAAATTGTAATATTTGTATAAGTAAAGAAAATTATTGAAATTACAAGTTCATTACGGTTGATGTATATAAAGCAATACCAGAAGAAACAAACTTAATAAATCTTATTAATCTGAAAATGTAATCTTAAAAAATCTTAAAATTCTTAAAACTGTTAAAAATAAAAACTTATCATCAAACGTTATGATATCAATTATTTGATGCAAGAGAAAGCACTGGTTGAACGTTCAACTTGAACGATACATCGATTAACATCGCCCATCCATACAAAAATTCCTAACCTCTATATGAATCTCTAGCTTCTTGTTTTCACACACAAGTGCAAGAGAGACAGAGACAATTAAATGTCAATGTATATATATGTGTGTCCTGTGTCGTTGATTGACAGTTAGCTGACTGGCCGCTGCCTGAAAATATATCTATTTGGAAAAAATAAAAATCCACCGCTCATGACGCGACTTTGGAGTAAAGCAGAAGTGAAAAGTCCTAACCAACGTCGGCAGTTCGTTTGAGTTTGATCGTGAAGTTATTGGTCGTCGCTCGTCGCTGATTGCGGCAGTCGCAGCGACCTCGACGACGCACCAGCAAGTCTGACTATCTGTGTTGTATTTGATGTCTCTTTCGTTTCGTTGCGTTGCGCTCGTAACGTCAAAAGCCAACGATAATGCGTATCGTTTGTGATCAACGTTAAAAGCGTTTCATCTTAGCAGCGCAAAAAACATCATCATCCGTCGTCCTTGATCGTGTAACAACGATTCCAAGGAACATGAAGAAGACCAATCTTTCACGCTGCCAATAAGGTTATGCGACTCGCATACAATTTCGCCAATTTTGCTCTTTAAACATTGACGTAAGTTGTTCATGCGTTTCGATCTGTCATTGTGTTTTTGCGCTGTTTTGATTTCAACACACGAAAGAGAAGACAATGACATGACTCTGACACTTCAAAAACACTACGTCTTTTCTTTTTCAAACACTTTTGTTATTTCGCACATTAATTTTACGATGACAAATTCTGATATTCAATGCAGCCTTGATTGCGCAAGTTTTCCCATCTAATTTAGATACGATTTTCCGTTTTGAATGTCACTTTTTATCGCGCATATTTTTCCTTAACATTGACAGTGTATTTTGACATTTGATAGCAAATAAGATTACGTCTTCGTTACTTTTTTCGTTATTATTATTTTCACTTACATTATAATATACATAAAATAAATAATTAATGTATTTATTTTTAAGTACACAATTAATTTTACAATTTGGATCTACCGAGTAAAAATAGTGATAATAAACGTTTGCCACTAATTACTCATTTTATCAATAACTTTGCACTAATTAATAATTGAACATAATTATTATTAACCATTTTGCAATCTAATACTCTAGTAACTTTTGTACTAAATAAATATTAAATTGTACACTTAATTTGTCAAATCAAATGTCTTTCTTTGATCTTTCTATGATCTTTCATAAATTACTCTGTAATATAATGCGTAATTAATTAATACGTAATTTATTCATAGACATTAGTTCATTTACATTAATTGAAAGATAAACGTTAATTTTCGATGTTGAAATTTTATGTTTATTCGTTCATTTGTTCTTTCAGAATAAAAGAGAAATCTATACAGCTTGAAATTGGGTACCTTTTTTTATCACATTAACCCAACCATATCGTTTATTTGACTTGACATAAAAAATATCGGTTTTAAAACAGTGTTTTCTGTCAAGAAAACACTGTTTTGTTGACAGAAAACAAGTTTTAAAACAAGTAATAATTTTATATTTAAATATACATTATTTAATTTTATAATCATTCACTTTTGATGTAATAATATTGATTTTCGAAAAAACAAGAATATTTTTTGGAAGAATTCTATTGATTTATATAATTCAATCAAATTAATTATAAGCTATGATTGAATTAGTTCAGTTCTATTTTATTTTTTCTTGTTTTAACATTTTCTAATGATTAATTGTAATGATGAGATGTATACACCGTTTTATATATTATATAGACTGGCCCTGGGACAGCGTGTGAGTTTAATACCAATGTCTAGGATTACATAACATTTATTTACATTTAATTCAACATATTTTTATTGTTAAAGCATTTATTTCTACCTGAACGTTACGTTAATACGTGAGCATTAAATTGAAAAAATTATATACTTAAATGTAAAATACACAATTGTTCATTTTTTTTCTAGGAAAACAATTTCTCACGATGGATCAAGAAACAGTTTACGGCACCCACGAGGACAGTCGGGTGGTAATGTCCGAGAAGGTGCAATCTTTAGCCGGCAGCATCTATCAGGAATTCGAGAGGATGATTGCACGTTACGATGAAGATGTCGTTAAAGAACTAATGCCTTTGCTAGTCAACGTTTTAGAATGCTTGGATATTGCGTATACCGAAAATCAGGAGCATGAAGTCGAGCTTGAATTATTGCGTGAAGATAACGAACAGCTTGTCACACAGTATGAGCGAGAAAAACAGTTACGAAAGAATTCCGATCAGGTACGATGAATTATTTTTGTTTCATTATTTACTTATTACGTTATTTTTTTTTAACATTGCAGAATGAAATTATTTTAATTATTAATTTTTATTTTACAGAAATTATTGGAACTGGAAGACATGGCAGAAGATGAGCGTAAACAATTATTAGGAAAAATCGACAGTTTAGAATCGATCGTGAAAATGTTGGAACTTAAAACGAAAAATTCGCATGACCATGGTACAGATACTACTGCTACATACAGCAAATCCCTTGACCGAATCCCGCACAGTAGAGTAGACTGATATTCTCTTTTCTTTAGTTTTCATTTAAGTTTATTTTTCCTATTTTGTAAATCATACATTATTTATATTTTTACATCACCTTTTTGACATAACCAAAAACGCATTATTTTAATTTTATAATTTTCTTTCATTTTCATTATCACGTTAATTTTCTTCATCTTTTTACAAAAGTAATTTTTATTTGTTAAATGCATGCTACAAAATCTAACAACAAATTATTCACTATATTATTAATTTCCTTTATTTCTCCGTTCAGTTTATATAACCAAATTAAACTTAAAAGGAAATATCTACACTGAATATACACAATCAAATATAATTTTTCCTTCTTTTATTCCTATATAATATCTCCACTCAAAGTTCCCTTTAAATAAACGAGTATTAGCAAATAAAAGTTGCTTCAATGTTTAAAAATAATTGAATCAAATCAAAATTAATTACTGTTTTGATCTATATATTTAATAATTTACAATCTGAATTGTAGTGATTCGACTCGAAGAAAAGGAATCGGAATTAAAACGCGAATATTCACGTCTTCACGATCGGTACACGGAACTTTTTAAAACGCATGTGGATTATATGGAACGAACAAAGATGTTGGTTGGTAGTACGGAGAGACTTGAAAATACGACAAACAACAGAGGACCTCCACGACTATCATCAATGGGACTTGGACATATGACGCGCAGTTCTGGTCCATTAAGCTATGGATTTCAAAGTCTCGAAGCGAGCATTACTGCCGAGGAAATTCAAAAGGAGAGTCCAACGAACGGACCGAACTTACGCTCGGAAATGCTTGACAGCAGTAACGAAGCTTCCACGGAAACATCAGAAAAAAGTCAAACGACTGAACAGCCGATTCAAGAGAACAAAATATTTCATCCTACTAAATGTTAGTTACTTTATATTATTTTCGTTATTAAAATATCTCAATTATTCTTTCAATTCATCAACATGTAATTTCATTTATTTGATAATTATACTTGACAATTACTTCAGAAATGTTTTTCTAGTAAATTTTATAGAGAAATAAATGTCAAATTGATATTTGTATTTAATAAGAATACGATAATTAATAGTTATTAACAAACGATATAATTTTGCAGTAGATGAAAGTCCAGAAACTGAAATGCCACAACCGGCAATAACGCCAACTTCACCGAATGCTTCCGATAATTTGGCACAAACTCCCAGTGGGAGAAGTAGAACAGAACGGGAGCAACGTAGTGGTAATACTTTGTATCAGGAATTGAGTTTCCAGGATGCTGATGCGTTAGGGGAAATGGATGAAGGTGCAGACATTACAGGTGAAAAAATGCTAAATTCATTCAAATTTCTTTATTTTTTTTGTTTTACTAACAAAATGAATAATCTAAATCATCTAAATGTATTTAATCATCTAATTATAGGTAGTTGGGTACATCCTGGAGAATACGCGTCATCAGGTATACTTTTATGCATTTAAAGTCTTTAATTATAACATTGATTTTTTAGTTAAAAAATTGTTGAATAAAAAAAATTAATACATTCTATTGAATATTGTGTAATATTAAAATAATATTGCTTTTATAATGAACTTTATTATTTTTTTACTGTTTTTGTGCTATATCTTAAACAATAATTGAAATTAATCCACTAACTTTTCCAATTTCATCCATTTGTGACTTTGCTGTGTGCCTGACAACTGATCGTTGCATGAAACGAATAATAACTTATGAATGCAGTTAACGACAACTTTTTCGGTAAGATCATTTTTACTTTTTATTTTATCCAGTATTAATTATTAAGAAACTGAGCTCAGTAAATGTAAAAGTAGTAGATTAATATATAAGATTGAAATATTTCTTTTTATTATTGCAGGAATGGGTAAGGAAGTTGAAAACTTGATCATGGAAAATAACGAACTTTTAGCTACCAAGTAAGTCATTTTTTTCAATCAAAACCATTTATAATAAAACAAATTAAACTTATATTCTTATGAAACATATTTTGATTTTTTCAGAAATGCATTAAATATTGTGAAAGATGATCTGATAGTTAAAGTCGATGAACTGACTGGGTAATTATTATTGTATATTTTAATTTATGTATGTAAAATTCTAAAAAATAAATTCAACATTTTTTTGCAATATTTGTGTAATTTCAGGGAACAAGAAATTTTGCGTGAAGAAGTTCGTACATTACAACAGACACGCGAGAAGTTGCGCCAAAGAGTAGCTCAATTGGAGGAAGAATTAAAGAAAGTGAAAGAAGAAGTCGAAGCGGTAGCAAAAGCGAACAAAAGTGATGACGAGGAAGACGTGCCGTTGGCGCAGCGTAAAAGATTTACACGCGTTGAAATGGCACGAGTTCTCATGGAACGCAATCAGTATAAGGAGCGTTTCATGGAACTCCAGGAAGCCGTGAGATGGACAGAAATGATTCGAGCAAGCAAAACAGATCCGGCCAGTATATCTGGTGGAAAGCAATCTGTGTGGAAGTTGTATGTATAAAATTAATCATATCATAATCAGAGATGGTCACATTCCATTACATAAATAAAGATAGAAGATTTTCATAGTGTAGAATGAACAAAGAAGTACATCAAATTAACCATCCTTATTATCTTTAGAAAGTCATATTTATTATTTCATTTTGTAATGGAATGTGCCCATCTCTGATCATAATCAACGAAGTAGATTCATTTTCATTTAAAAAATATCTTTTTATCGCTTCAAATAAACAATCAATTTAATGTATCTTTTCTATTTTAAATAGTTTTAGCAATCTCTTCACGGGTCCGGCCGATCGGGGACTAGTTCGTAATCCACATACTTTGCCTCATATTCGATACAACGCACCAGCCAATCAAGTGGTTCCGGCCGCGGCACTTGATCCTATGCGCAAGCGCACACTGAAAAATCGTCAGGACTTTCTGGATCAAGGAGACACTATGTGAGAATTTTAATTCTAAGGGTCCACCACTTAGCAACACCTGACGAGCTTTTTGTAGTCGACGCACGATCTTTCGACGTTTTTGTCCTTCTTCTTTTCACTCTTTCATTCTTCTTTCTTTTCTTCTTATTTTAATTTGACAACCGATCTCGTCACTTTTATCTTATATGCTATGGTGCACATGCAATTTTATTTAATAGCAACTGACTGGAATTAATTTTTACGTAGTTTGTTACCACTTTTATTTGATAGCTTTTATCAATTGATTATTTTTGGATGCTCTTTTTTATATAGAAATGATATAAAGTTTGATAAAGTTAGTATACTTGAAAAGAAAATACTATATATTGATAAATTGAATTAGTACACTGAAAACCAAAGCGATATAAATGTAGATTTTGTCAGGTAGATTATGTAATTAAGATCTTCGTGTAAATAAGCAATTTAGATATGTAGATTTGTACATATTCAGCACGAGTTCACACGAAGTTACTGTTAATGAAATAAAGTCACTCGTTTCGTCATGATTTGTTGTTGAGTTCAGTCTTTTATTTTGAGTAATTTCAAGAACCAACTGTGAGAATACCATTTGAGATAAGGTTTTACATCAGGCGTCAGGTAATTTATCGTCTTTATTTTGCGACAGATTGTTAAATGCATTCAGTTTGTATACCTGATGCGATTCTCATGCATGTATATGATTATTTTTATTCGTGTGTCAAGATCGTGCTTAATACTGTGCAATTTAATACTTATGTTTTCTTCTATTATTTTTCACATAACACTTTGAATCAAAGTGAATGTATTTAACAAAAGTTACGATTCAACTTTATTATTGTAGCTTATTTATTTTGGTGTTTTTGTTTAGAGTGCTTATTTTTTTCTTGCGCTAATTGCATGATTTATTTAACAAATTTAATTAAACTTTAAGATCATGTCGTAATATTTAACAATATTAAACACTTCTGTTAACAGTTTAAGTCCAATTATTCACAATTAAATTATACTATTTTGTAATATCTACGTAACAATATTAATAAGTTGAACAATGTCAACTTACGCTAAATTCTAATAAAAATACATACATAAATATTAAATTTCTGTCCATCAGTAATTAACAAGTTAATGATTGAAAAAAATACTTTAATGTTTGAACATCTTAATGAATTTTGATTAAAATCTTTTTTATTTGAATAAGACATGTATAACTAATAGGAAAGTGACTTAAAAAGTAAGTTATTTCTTGTATGTGAACAAACATATTTTACAGGTCGTCAGAAAAACTCGTAGCCAGAAGAGCAAATGAACGCAGAGAACAGTATCGTCAGGTTCGAGCCCACGTGAGAAAAGAGGACGGTCGATTGCAAGCATATGGCTGGAGTTTGCCTGGCAAACCAAGTGCGCCTACGCGCCAACCCGTTCCTGTTCCTGTTTATTGTAGACCACTTCAAGAAACAGAACCAGGAATGAAGGTATATTAACATGTTGTACAGATAAAACCAAAATACGACATGTTCTTAAAAAATATATATTTGCACATAGTTTTCAGTTCACTTCGTTTATACATATTCTATATTTGTAAAATATTTATTTGTTCTTAAAGACATTCCTTCGATACAGCATGAATTTTAATAGAAATTTATAATAAAATTAAATGATATAAAATAATAATATTGTTTGGAAATAATAGTTTTGAATTTACGAAAATTAGTCTTTACAAACGTTATTCAAATGAATATAATACATGTTTTTCATAAGATTATTGGATTGATTAATTTTTAGATATGGTGTGGAGCCGGTGTAAATCTCAGTGGCGGAAAAACTCGCGATGGTGGTTGTATGATAGGTGGCAGTGTGTTTTATGCCGCAGAAGCCAAGGAAAATTGTTTAAAAGTAGAGGAGGAAGATGCGGTGGATCATCTCGACAAAGAATTGCAAGAGTCTGAGCAACGTCGTCTGGAAGCTGAGCGACTGGAACAACAACTAAGCTCTCTTGTTTGGATCTGTACTTCCACGCAAAAGATGTCCAAAGTTACTGTGATCGATGCTAATAATCCGGCCGAAGTGCTGCAGGTATTTAGTGTCTGTCAGAGTCATCTGTTATGCATTGCTAGTGTTCCCGGAGCGAAAGAAAGTGATTACGAACTAACAAAAAAAGGTGGCACTATTTGCACTACAGTTGTTCAAGTTCACAATAGCGATGATTCTGTGATTGATCGCGAAGT
Organism: Gryon sp. ZL-2020; assembly: GCA_022817425.1. Taxonomy (NCBI): domain Eukaryota; kingdom Metazoa; phylum Arthropoda; class Insecta; order Hymenoptera; family Scelionidae; genus Gryon; species Gryon sp. ZL-2020. The sequence continues at coordinate 18,793 of JABFPJ010001071.1, read as the reverse complement.
CGACGGAGACAAGGAAACAAGTAAACAAGTGAATAGTCAATCGGAGGAGGTCAAACAGACAGAAGAAAAGGGAGAAGGCAAGGAGAGCGAAGAGGAGAAAGGTGAGAAAGGAGATGGATTGAAAAATGTGCCAGATGTAAAGAATGAAAATCAAGAGCCAATTGACAATGAGATTGCAAATTTGGGTAAAGTTCGATTTGTCAAGAATGCACAGCCAGCACCAAAAATGGGAGCGAAAGAAAGCGATGAAGCAGGCAAGGAAGGCGAAGAAGCGACAGAAGCAGCGGAAGATGAACGTGAAGAGGAGCCGATTGAACGAATGTCGTCGATTCAGCCAACGATGTGGCTTGGAGCACAAAATGGTGCGGTGTTTATTCATTCAGCTGTAGCCAAATGGTCGGTTTGCTTGCATTCGGTTAAACTTAAAGATGCTGCATTGGCGATTGTGTGAGTAATTGATTTATCCATTTAAATTATAAACTATTATTTATATGCATTTAATTTAATATGTAGAATCCGAATTGATTATTAATTTATTAATAATTTTAATTGCAATTATTTTTAACAGCCACGTGCAAGGACGAGTTCTTGTGGCTCTGGCAGATGGCACAGTAGCAATTTTCCAAAGGGGAATTGATGGTCAGTGGGACTTATCGCAATATCACATCATAACACTCGGCAGTCCACAACATTCCATAAGATGTATGGTTGCTGTTATGGGTAAAACTGTATGGTGTGGTTATCGTAATAAAATACATGTGATTGACCCTATGGCAATGCACCTTGAGGTAAAATATACTTAATCTATAAACATATAATATACTAATTCAACATTTCACAAGTTTTGTTTATTTATTAAAATTAATGAAAGGTTTGAATCAATAAATCAAACAATTATAGCCATAAATATAATATTTATTGAGACTCAAAAAAGTGTGAAAAAGCCTAAATGCATAAAAACCATTATGTACAGATTGGTTTAAACTTTTGAGATAGAAAAGTCGGCCTTCTGGTTAGCTATCTATCTCTACTCGTTCTCCGCTTATTGGTTGAGATAAATAGTAAGCATTCCAGTATACCTGTATTTCAGTGACTCATCATAAATCGATTCGAGATTTTCCAGAGAGCTCCTTCAGTATTTTTTTTATAAAGAAATTTTATAGTAACCAGATGTATCAGTTATGAATTGAAGCAAGACTTACGTCTCTTTTACTACATAACTCTAACACGAAAATATAATAAAATTGGAGCAAATACGGAAAGTTAGAAAATATTTGATGAGTGTTCTCAAGATGTGATGGCAAAATTTAAAGCATTGTTTCATCGAGATCGACGGAACAATTTTGGTTAAACTTATCGTCACTTACGTTCAAGCAAAAATTGATATGCATATAGTTGCAAATTTGTGAAAATGTTCGAATGGAACCGAAATGAAAACTGTATATATTTACTTCTGATTTTAGTGTACCGTCGATGCTCATCCTCGTAAAGAATCGCAAGTTAGGCAACTTGCATGGCTGGGAGAAGGAGTTTGGGTTAGCATAAGATTGGATTCAACATTGCGCCTCTATCATGCACTTACTTATCAACATCTCCAAGACGTAGACATCGAGCCTTATGTTAGTAAAATGCTAGGAACTGGTAAACTCGGCTTCTCGTTCGTTCGTATCACTGCTCTGCTCATCTCCTCGAATCGGCTGTGGATAGGAACGGGCAACGGTGTTATTATATCCGTTCCACTGTCTGAAAGTATGGGTTTTTTGTAATTCTTCTGCAATTAAATTCATTTATTTATAACGTTTTTATTTGTTTAAATTATTAACTAAATAAACATTTTAAGTGTTAATAATGACTTGTTAATTGATTGCTTGTAGGTGCAGGTGGATCAATGGCAGTAACTCGAGTACAACCAGGGAGTAAAAGTGATGCACCAGGTATTGGCGTAAGAGTTTTTGCGACCGATCATGGTGTTACACCCGGAAGTTTTATTCCATACTGCAGTATGGCACATGCGCAATTGAGTTTTCACGGTCACAGAGATGCAGTGAAGATGTTCGTTGCAGTTCCTGGTGAGTTTTATTTTATCATATTATATAGACATAACTTAATTTATACTAAATGCTAAAATATTATATTAATGAATGAAAGTAAAATTGAATTCATGAAATCATACTTCGGATTTAATAAATTGACATATTATTCATGTTCTTTTCTTACATCACTTCACTGCATGAAATACATTATTCAAGACAAAAGTAAGTAACTCTTGTGTCATTGTAAATAGTGTGTATTCGTTTAACATGATTATTGAATGTATGCCAGTTTAAATAAAAGATTAGTATGAGTAATAGGAATTTCCAATTTATTATAAGTAAATGTTTTAAGATATTATAAAAATTGATAGACTTTATAAAGAATCGTACCTATTTTTTCAAAGAAATAAAGAAAAGTTCGTTTATTTTTATTATATGATCCTTTTTTAATGTATTAGTAATTATTTTTATATATTTTATAGTTTTTTGTTGAAATATTACACGAATTTATTGATTCATTTTTAATATTTTTAGGTCACGGAGGTAATAGTGCAATTTCGGATGGTACACAACCTGCCATGCTCGTTCTATCAGGCGGCGAAGGATACATTGACTTTCGAGTTGGTAAGAAATCAGCGGCTGCAAACAATTCCGTCAAAATTTAACATACTAAAACATACACTTTCATAATTTAACAACATTAAATTAATTAATTTAATCATTAATTTAATTTTCAATGCATTTATTTTATGATTTATAATTTATTTGCGTTTTTAATTTGTATTCATTTTTGATCCATATTTTATTTGGGTTAATGAATCAATTGTTTTGAATATAAACTCATTATTAATATTCATATAAATTATACATATTAACAAAATAGGAACGTTTGTATGTTGAATAATTGTTAAGTACGCGGGTGTGATCGACGTTTCATTGATAATTTCAGCAGATGAAGCTGAGGACGAGAGTGACGTGGCGACACACCTGATTGTGTGGCAGTTGGTAAGGTACGCCCCCAGAGAGTACGCTCGACTCCTAGTTTTAGAACTTTTCGCTTTATACGAATGATGACTATATTGTCGGTATTCGTATTAACACGCGTGACATTACTAACAGCAACCAATGTCCCATGTAGATACACATATATATCACAGTTTGGAATGTTACAAAATAAATATAAACTCTATGACAGAAAAACTTACATTTCATTTTTAATTCATCAAAATAAAGTAGCTAAATAAATCAGTTAAACCTTTGTAAGTTAAAACTTTTTGCTCGAACATATTTAAACAAATATTTGTTTTTAAACTTTGTTTCTAAAATGTATATTAATTTTTAATATTTATAATAAAATAAATAAAGAAATTTATATGAAATGAAATGTATATATATAGAGTGAAACTTCATACACATGCTGCAGAAGCAATAAAATATATATGTTTTCTTTCATTCAACAAACTTTATGTCACACTCGTCACACGTATAAAACTGTATTAAATTTAAAAAATCATTTTTTTCATATTTTATGGTGTATATATTTCTGTGAATGTTTAAAAATAACAGAAATTGGTTATTTGTTACAAAAAAATGTGTTGTATTTATTTGTTCTTACATATTCTTTACACAAATGTCTAAAAATTATATAATTTTATTACAAAACATAGTTTAAACAGTAAAATACGTTACAAGTAATGCCTTACTTCCGAACTCTGATATATACATATTCATTGAATGATTAATAATTTGTATTTACTTTTACAAAAATGATACAATGTTTGTCTTAGGATTATAGTCGAAGACAAGACACGTTTTATGTGAAATTTGTGCGAAAAAAATCTCACGTTTTCATTTCGAGATATTAATTACATATTTAAAAAATAATATTTATGTAGAATATCTAAAACTGCATTTATACAAAACTAAGGAAAATGACTTACATTGAAAAATTAATTAATTTATGAATACAAATTTATAAACTAATATTGGGACATAAATTTACGAAAAATTGATGATAGCATGATCTTGATTTAGTAATCTAAATAAGTTATAGTTCTATTGTGCGAAAAATAAAAAAACCGAAAATTTATAAAATAAATGAAATGTATTTATTTATTAAATCTTACGGAAAATTTTATGAAAAAATCAAGATTTTGTGAAAAGTCAAAAATTCACGAAAAAGTCGAAGTTTCATAAAAAATATGAAGTTTCGTGAAAAAGTTGAAAAATTCAGATGAAAATTTCTTGTAATAATTTCATAAAAATATGAATTATCAATACTTCGTATATTTATTCGCTTAATAAAATATGGGATTGTTTAATATAAGAATAAAATGTACATATCTTGGTTCATAATTAAAATGTAAATTAGTTGCACTGATTTTGGTAATGGAGGGAAAGACAACTTCGACTATGGTGATGGAAAGAGTCTTTCTTTTCTTTTATTTTCTTTAGAAAGTTCGACTTGAAATTGAACGAAAATTTGTTGTTATTCGCTGCGAATATTAGTGTGTCCACTAATGTCATGTGTCATGTCTTTTTACTCTCTGGGGGATGGCTCAATCAATAAAATATTTTAACATACATTCGTATCGTGCTGACATTTCGCTTTTCTCTTCAGATCACTAACCATTTTGACATCAAATTAGAGTAGTTTTGGGGTGTAAGTCTATGTTTCAGATATTTGTATAGGCGGAGAAAATTATTTTTGCGTTACGTTTTCTTTACAAAACATAATTATATGTTATTGATTAATCATGTATAGTCAAGAAAAAACATTAAATACAAAATATAACATCGATAAGAATTAAAATATTTAAATAATTAATGATAACTAGTAAAATTTTAAATAAAAAAAATATGTGATTTGTATTTTTTTTATTTATATTTCTCCGAAATTTATATACGCATTTTATATATATGCGATAATTCCAGAGAAAATTGAAAATGTAAATTCTTTGGTGATATTTTTTCTGTTTGAAAGCAATTTATCGGAAAATACTTGATTAAATAAAATGAATAATCATGCACTAATAATTTCATATTTAGTACACATGGAACAATTATTTTTGTTTGAGTTTACAAAATTGAGAGAAATTATTTGAAAGAAGATATAATTTTACAGTATTTTCAATTTATTCTAGAATTAAATAACTAGTTGTATACATGAAACAGTTTTGTTTTAATTTTAAAAACTGTAAAGAATACATATAAGTTTTTTAGTATAAAATTTTGTGTGCATGAATTTTCATTATATTTCACCAAGTGCTTTCAAAAAGAATGACTTCTAAGCATACAAATATTATCAGAAATTATTTTCCCTGGACATACCTATATATTCATATTATAATTATTTTATTCTTATTGATTTTTTTGTGTGTACAAAAATATAAATTATATCTTATGACTATGTATTTATATGTTTGAACATTTTAGGTGACGGTGAAGAAATAGAAGAAGGAATCGAACGTACGAGTGCATCGGCTACAGCTAATCCGGAAGAACATGGCGAACAAAGCCATTTAATAGTCTGGCAAGTGCAGTGTCCGCTGCCGGCGCCGACAGGCGTTTGAATTGCGTCAAAATAACCATTCTGCCAAATTAATACAAAAAAGACTATTTAATAGACAAAACTGATATTTACGAGAATCAATGGAAGTCAGAAGTTGTCAACGATTGATAACTTTCTGTTAATTTGTGTGATGACAATTTTAAATACGCATAATTTTGACGAAATAGAACAAGGAAAAAAATATACAAAATAGCTTCGATATTTTTTAAACTCATTGAAGGTTTATTTTATTGTTTTGTTATTAATTTATATTCTTTTTAATTTATTACTTTATAATTTCTTGTGACGAAGTAATAAGATTATAATATTTAAAGACTATTTGAATGACGATTAAAATAATTGCTACCAAAATTGGATAAGCATTTTTGGTAAATGTAAAAGATGTCTTTCTAGATGATTTTATATCTCATTGAAATAAATGGATGATGATAATGCATTTGTACCTGGAAAATGATTTCACTTAATATTTCGCTTGATTATTATATATTATAAATTATTAACAAGCAGTAATAAGTAATTTAACTCTAATACATAGATGATTTATAATCCAATCAACAATTAATAATGAAAGCATTTTTAATTATTTTTTTTATGTTAATATTGGAATATTAGAAATAAAAATGAAGATAGATATAAATTTGATTTTAGATAAAAAACAAATTTATTTGTTGTGACGAAGATACATTTTAAAGTATAATAAACAAGTAGATTTTCTTCTAACTTCAAAAAGTTAGAAGATAATATTTGATAGAAAAAATATTTATATACTGTTATGATCAAATTTGCCTCTTTAAAATTCTGTGGTTAAAAGGCAAAAACAGATAATTCCATTTGAATTTTTGTTAAAAAATGAAGATTTAAGTAATCAAAATATTAATTTAGATGTTTTTAAAAATTACAATTTATTGTTAAAACTTTTCTGAGGGCATTCAAAAGTGATCACAACGATGAATTTTGAGTATTTAAACATAAAAATTGTAATTTTAACTAAAAATTTAACAAAACTCAAAAAATGGAGTTATCTGTTTTTGCCTTTTAGCCACAGAATTTGTTTCGCCTAAATTCATTTTTTGCAATTATGCACCACAACTTCAATTCAATTATGTCACGCCTACCGACTTGTTCACCGATGCCGTTTTTACCGAATCCGAATTTCAAATTCGATATTTTTTTTACTCACGTGCCCTCTTTCTCCGGGAATTACTTTTTGACTTTACGCCTACCTTACCTATCGATCACAACAATATATACAAATCTATAAACAATTTCGATATTAATAGTATAGTAACATTCAATCAATCATATATAAGCTCGATAAATGTAATTATTGTCAATAATAGTTACCAAAGTATTTGGATTGTTTTTGGCCATAATATTGATTCATTACAAAAATTATATTATTTGTAATTTTTATTTTATTTATTATATATGTTTATCGTTTTCAATAGCAAATTCGCAAACCACTGCCGATTTGAATGCTCATCGATTTGTCAATAATATTCATAAATGCAATTTAAATATAGATATAAACTAAAACAAATAAAGTATCAAAATTTGGCATTTATTTAACGGAAATTTTATATTAGAAAAAAGTATATAGAAAGTCAGATTAATTTTCCTTTAGTTTATACAAATATAATGTGTAAAAGGCCTTAAAAATAAGAATATTAACGCATAAAGATGGGTCTTTCGTATATTGTTCTTGTACCAAATTTCATAATATTGTAAATACGCGAATTCTTTTCCGGGTACAAGTGTGAAATACGCATAGAACATAACAAGTTTTTAGCAAACTTATACAAAGTTTAAGGAAGCTTTTTTAACAATTGAAAAGTAACATTTTTTTAATAACTGACATGAATATTTGAGAAATTCCGCAGTAAATTGTCTTTTAGTTGTCGCAAAAGGAGAAACAATATAATGAGCACACTTTTAAATCTACTTTGTATGAATGTGCTTATTAATTTAAATTGTTTAATTTTTACGCTAAGAGGCGACTTTTCACGGAATTACTTATTTATAATTTTTGTTAATATAATTTTCAAAAAAATTTATCACAAACAGTTCGTTTTGGGCTAAATTTTAGACGCAAGTAGAAGGACTAATTTACACTTTTCATTTAATTAATTAAAATTAAATTAATGAATGAATTAATTATTAATACAGTAAATAATTTTGAAAATATATAATTTTTTATTTATTTTTTAATAATTATCACCTATAATTTGTACATATTATTGTCTTCAATAGAGTATTACTTGACACAACAATTATTTGCTAACTGCTTTTTTTAAATAATTGAGTATTATTTCCTTTGTACTTTCACCCACAAGGAAAAAACCTTTAAAAAACAGTCCAGACCACTAATATCTAGATAATTCCAACAGGCTTGCTATTTAATTGATACTAATTTAATCAGTGATTGGTTAATTGACGGATAAATTAAGGCAGCTTTGTGACTTATGTATTCAAAGCTAGTCAATCAGCAATAATTTGCTGAAGAACAAATTCACTATTTATTGATTGATTTATTATTTGTATTATTAACTAATTCATTCATTTATTGCAATTATATTTATTGCATTCATACAATTTTTCGTATGAATTTGAATGTATGTATCACTTCGATTAACCCATTGCATACAAGATTGAGAGATAGATGATAAATTGGCATATACAAATTATTTTGTGTTTCTTTTTTACATCAAATGCTCAATAATATATCCTAATTAGGTAGGCTTTTCAAAATGCTAGTTTGATTAAAAGTAAACTTGTGGGCAACTGGGGTTAATTCAGGTCGATCCAAAGGAGAAAAACCTAATAGATAATTGTGTATTCACTTGATTTATACGCTTTGTAAAAATATGTATAATATATATAATATATTTATAAAATAGTTATTACGAATTTGATAACACTTGTGAAATATTCGAAAAGTGGTCGCTATGAAAAAGTACTAGGCAAAGGCAATAATTTGTCAGTACTTTTTTTGTTTTCATATGTTCAATAATTGAATTTTGTTGATGTACTTTGATAAATGTTTATTTCTTTTCGTTGTATTTATTTATTTGCACGTACAAATGAACTTGTTAAACTTTAACTCGCACACGATTAATGTTCAGCATTTCTGTCAAATTTTGAAAAAGCATTGTTTAAACTTCTATATAAAAGGATTACTACGATTTTTCCAATATTTACCAAACAGATTTCTTTTTGTTAGTAATTAATTATTGTTATGTCCCGACGATGATTGTAATTATAACGTTTCGAAATTCCATTTGTGTCTTTGTAACTTTTAGGTATTCAATCTTTTCGTATGTTTGAAAACACATAATAAATATAATATATAAGAAGAAATTTGACTAATAGCAATATTTTTTGTTTCGTTTAATACATAATTTATTATACTTAAATAGAGAATGTAATATTTAATCTTATAAATAGTTTGTATTTAATTTCAATTGCGTTAGTTAAACTGTGTTATGAAATTCTAATCCAAAGTTAAAATGAACACCGAGTTAAGTCTTCATTGAAAGACTTAATCTCGAAAATAAATCTCTTTAAAGAAATTTAATTTTTGAATGAAATTTCGAAAAAATGAATTAATATTCAAAGTTCGCACATATTTAAGTACAGTCCGACTTCCGAATAGTCCACGTGTGTTTCTCTTTCTATAATTAAAATGCTTATGAGAATATAAAAAATTATCGAACTATTATGAGGTCCGACTGTATATTGTATAATACAAATGTGCTACAAAAAATACGGCATTCTGTAAATTATTTCAAAGTAACTTTACTCATACTGATTGAAAAAGGAACAAAAATTAACATAATTAATCAATTCTTCGTTATTTTTGTATTTGAGTTGTTGATTTTATAAAAGGATTCAATTTTCAATTATGTCCATATATATTATATTTAATTTTTATGTTTAAAAATTTGAAAACGAAGTACAACCAGCTAATCGATAATTCGCACGCGTTATCAAGAGGTTGTGTAAATAATATAAGTAACGCTATTATCAGCGTCAGAGAGTACTTTATTGTTCGTTAATGAAAGAAGGAAATGAGAAAATTATCAATCGACGATATAATAAAATTAAATAACTATTCAAAAACACGGCTTAAATACATTTCGATTTATTTGTTTATCTTTCTCTATAAATAGAATAAGCTGAATGAAATTATGTTTAATGTATGCGAATACAAGTATTTCGATTCAGTTATAAACTGAACATTTACAAATTATGAACCATTAACTTTAAAGATGAACTGAAATAATTGCAAACATCGAATCTCATTTGTAGGTATAAACTCGGGTCGTTTGCTTCGCAAAATCAAACAGTCCGAAACAGTCGAACGCGAAATTCTAAATGTAAATGTACTGTTAGATTTGTGCGTTTATTCTTTCAGAGACATATAAATTGTTTGATTTTTTAAAGAGACAACAAAAATAAAGAAAGTGTCTATTTGCACCAAGAAACCAGAAACGAGGAAAAAAGACGTGGTAAACTAGAAAACGAGAAACAATAAAACAAAAACGAAAGCGCACCAGAATATTGCACGAGAAACCAGAATACAGTGTTACCGTCTTTTCCGGTATTATTCTTTTTTCTCGTGACTATTTGTTTCTTGTATAAAAATAATACAATTAACAAGAGAAAAATATTTTCGTCACACGTGAACAAAAAGCACAGTTTCTCTCCCTAGGGAGTTTTCGAAAAACTGTATTTTTTGTTCCCTTGTGACGAAAAGTATCGTTTGCACCATGGGAGATGAACGGAAATTCTTTCCCCTCGCGGTTACAAACCTCGCCTTCGGCTCGGCATGTAAACTCCGCTCGGGAAAATGAATTTCCGTTTTCATCTCCCTTGGTGCAAAATATACTATAAGAAACACAGAATACTGTATTTTGATTTCTCGTGCCATATTCTGGCGTGCTTTTGTTTTTTTTATTGTTTCTCCTTTTTTAGTTTATCGTGTCTTGTTTCTTTGTTTCTCAATTCTTGGTGAGAATAGACATTATCAAAAATAAAACTACGTGATGCGATATAAGTATGATGTATGTATATACTGTATATTGTACGGGTTTTCTCATTTCATTCTTTCCCTTTTAATGTCTTATTACCAAAGATAAGAATCAATATAAAAATCTATATATATAAAAAGGGATAAAAAATGAAATTTTGAAATTTAATAAGTCATTTATATAATAATTTTCAATAGAGACAATTTGCGATAGAATGAATTATGAATTCTACGTAAAGTCAGAATTCAAAGCCGCGTTTAATGTGAGTTAGCTTTCGATGTCAATCGCGGAATTGTAACTGGCTCGGATTGGAGGCCGGACGATGGTATAAATAAACAAAATTTCAAACATATGCCTTGCCTTTTGATTTGTAGTTACTTATCCTACATTCTAGGTACTTTTTTTGAAATGCATACATTTCAGACGAAAATCGAATATATGATTTGTAATCAAAATGGAATAAACTTACTTCATGTCGAATGTTCATCCATCTAATTGACAGTTCAATATTTCGCATATCAAATGTTTTTTTCTTTAATTTAGTTTAGCTTTGTAGTTTAAAATTTGTTAGACGTTGATAGATGGGTGCATAATAGTAAGGTAGTATATTCTATTTATTTTTCAAGGATGGTCTTAAAGAAAATACCTTAACTCTGATTGAGCTGTATTATTTTACATATTTTATACCGACATTATCCGGTTATTAACCCGAAAATGTCCCTAAAACCAAATTTTTTAAATAACCGGGAATTAGTTTAATTCAATTTATATGTTATTTAATTTTTGAAATTATTTATCAAAATGGCAAATGTATGGAAAAATGGTTAAAAAATATTGAGTAATATTAAGAATTAAGGAATTTTTATAATGAAATTCAAATAGTTAGTATAAAAGTTAATATAATATAATAAAGTAAAATAGAATCTGTGCAAAGAAATAAACACAATTGAAAAAATAGAAATTTTGAAAATTTTTTCATTAAATTAGATTTAGTTATAAGTTATAAATTGAATAAATCAAATTTTTATATAAACTCATTTATAATAAATGTTGGCCTTTATTACTAAGTTTAAATTTGTCGCTGGAAAAAAACTATGTTTTACCGGGAATTAGTCGTGAATTTCATTTTTCGATCTCGCTGGTCACCCTGTTTAAACATTATTTTCAAATATTTGATTTAATTTACCTTAACATCAGTATCTTTTAATTTCCTTGTATAGATATTTAATTATACATTGTAAAACAGATTAGATTTTTAATTTATTTCATTATATTTGGTTCATTGAAAACAATTGTTGTAAAAATTATGATGAAAATAAGGACATATTCACAATAACACAATGCAATTTTTTAGTTATCATTTTTAACTGTCATTGTAAGAGTAGTTAGTATTTTAAGAACTTTGACTTTCGTTTCCAATGTCAACTTTGAAAACAACATTTTGCACTAAATGAAATTCCAATATTTCTGTTAATTATAATTTATTTTATTTCCTTTTTTAATGTTTTGTTTTTATTGGAAAAGGAACTATTAAAAGTTAAAAAAACAATACGGTCAAGGATTTTTTTAAATTAAAAAAGGGTTTTACATATTAAATATGTTCCGTTGAGTAAATTTTAAAGTCTTCAGAACTTTATTTTACATCCCGAATTAAAAGTTCCAAACAATTCCTAATAAATGTTTCAAATTTCCTATTAATACACAAATTTAAACATTTGTATATATACATATACATGCTTTGCATGTGTATTAGGAATTGTGCAACATTTATTTGGAATTATTGGGAATCTTTAACACGGGATAGTTGCGTTAGCTTATGAAAGAGAATTTTTTATTGGAAGATAAATTTAAGTCTTTAATAGAACTCAATGTTTAATTATCATTTTTATAATTGCACAATTAATCCATTTTTGGTCATTAGTTATTAACAGTTTTGTTATTAACTACTTAATTAAATGAAATAATTTATTCTTGCAAATTTTTTATATGAGTTAAATATTATCACATCATAAAATCACTTTAAATTGAAAAAATTGTGAATTTATTTTTTTTACTTTTACAAATATTGTAATATATTTATATTCATTCATATCCATTTTAAATAATAATACAAGTATTTTAGGTGAAGTGATTTAAGATGATGCAAAAATCCATGAGTAATATTTCTCCTTAAACTTGAAATGTGTGTATCATCAATGTGTGTTACTTATATTTAATATATATTATTAATTAATGTTTCATATAATTAAATAATGTTCCCATACCAAATCAATTGTAGTATAAATAGTATCTTTTACTATTATTATCCCAAATAACGACAATAAAAGTTACATAATTTAGAATGCGTTTAGTCGGCCGTATCTTCGTAGAAACAAAAAGTACAGTAGGGATTGCGTTTGTCCACGCGATTCAACGATATGGCAGTTCTTTCTCCCACCATGGTGTGTTCTTCGGTGCAAATAAAACGTCCCCGCTTCTACATCGTCATAACTACTTGCCGACAGCGTGCGTGTCTGAATCGTCACGCTATTTTGCGGAAAGTCAGCAGCTTTACGTCAAACGATATACCGATTGCAAAAGTGCTGTCAAAATGGAAAAGAGGGACCCCGCCGCGGAACAACTTAACGAATACAAGAAAAGTGTTAAGGTAAATACCGGCTTTTCGCAATTAATATCTTAGTCCAACCTACCTCAAGGAAATTTTCCACTTGCTACGTTGAGAATAATTTTAACCAATCATAGCGCGAGATTTCTCTTGGAACTGATTTTTTACGCTAATTAAAGAAACGTCAAAACTGTTTACTTGCATTCAAAGAAAAGTTAAAAGTCGCAAAACTAATATTTAAAAATATATAATTAACAACGTTTCTTAAAAACATATTTGATTTAAAAATTATATTTAATTTGGTTATAGATTATATGATTTTATATTAAAATATGTATAAAATATATATTGACTATATAATTTATATATAAAAATAAGGCACAATATATAAAAGAGATAAAATTTTGTTTGCAAAACTGAAAAAAATACTTTGCTGATAACTATAAAACATTATTGATTAAAAACATTGTATATAAAAATTGAGTTTATTTATGTTATTAAGTTGATGATCATAAATATTAAATCAAATCTATATAACGTGAACCCAAAGTTAAACATCCAAGGATATGAGCAACAATAATAATGTTCCTTTTGCTTTATGGTTAGATGTAACCCCCAAGGCTGATTTATGTATCTAGATTGCGATCGAGAGTTAAATGTCGTATTTGCCCAAGTGGTTACATATTTATCAATAAGATCAAAAAAGTTATAATTATAAAAATTATTGATTCTGTGTCGTTATGTCATACTTTATTTTATCATAATTCTTTTTATTTTACGTTGAAACTTGTAATATTTAAAAACGAATATATGTTTTATTTTTATTGGATTTTTATTTGATGGATATATTATTATTTATTGGATAAAGTGAGATTTTAATTGAATCAAAATTTTGGAATAGCTGTTCTTTATTTATATTAATGTATTTAAAATATACATTTTGTATTTGGAATTAATAGTTGTTATTAATTAATGAAGAATAATTATCCGTACAGCACATAAACATACGAAGAGATTTAATGGACGTTTAATAGTCATTTCAGACGTCAAATATGCGTTTATTTAACGTTTTTAATGATGTATGCGCTGCTTGGGTAATGATACATAATAATCCAGATAAACGTTACTGAAAAATTGTTATTATTTGTTTTTTTAATGATTGATCACTTTTGCATTATGATTAGATAATTGTTTAGTGCTAACAATTATTATTTTTATCGGATACTTTAGTAAATATTTTGATGACTTTTTCGAACTTAATGAACTAATGAAAGCGAGTTTTCACGTTAAATTTAATTTAAATGGTAATTTTCCATGAAATTTACTTTAAAATAATAATCATTTTTTTCTTCAAATATTAAAAAATTAATTTTCTGTTGCATAAAATTCAAAGTTGGATATTAAACGTATAAACTGAAACGCGAACTTAATAAAACGTTGTTTGTCAAATCCAAACATTTACAATTACACAGTTCATTTTAGCAATCATCAACATCAATATTAATGCAATAATTGATTTTTTTTTTAATTTTTGTATAATAGTGGTTATATGAACAGTTTTTTTGCATTATGACTTTATACTTTTATTATAGAGAACCTATTATTATTATTATATTACTACCAATATAATATAGTATTATCATTATTTTGCTGATGTTGAGCTTTACATTCAATATTTCGGTTTAAAAATGGTCTAAAAGTGATGGTCTTTTTTACGCTATTAGTACATCATACTCGAATCTTTTTTTACCATTCTTACACTATATTCATAAACAATGAAACGAAACAAGTGTATGTTATTTAATAATTAGAATTGCGAATGTTGTTTTTAAAACTATTATAAAAAGTTTAATATATACATTTGTTTTTATATCAGACAAATCAATAAATTGCATAAAAATATATTTACATATGATTATATTTCGATTTAATATTATGTAATCTGACTAACATTTCATTTGTAAGAATAAGAAATATTTGTAATGAACTATCTAGAGGTATAAAAATATAATAATATAATAATATATAAAATATATTAATATAATAATAATTAAATATAATAATATATAAAAATATAAAAATACATAACTTCTAAATTAGCTCAACACGCATTATAATTTTGTTATAGTGTATCCTGTTAATGGTGTACTTAAACTTATCATTATATCACAATGATTTCATAATCATGTTTCAGCGATATCGCAGTGATTTTCAAATCCTTTAAAAAATATCACACATGTTTGCATTCATATCAGAGATATATCACAGGGATATCTCAGAAATCATTTTGTTTGTAAAATTAATGTTAAAAAATAAATCGATTTTCTTTACACGATTTTTTTTTAAATGTTTATTTTAATAAAATTGACGCTCCTATCGAAAACTATTACATTTCAGAATATTTTCGAAAAGTATTCTATCTCAGAATATTGGCGAAAACTATAATATCTCAGAATATTGTCGAAAAGTATGACATTTCAAAATATTGTCGAAAACTAAGACATCTGAGAATATTGTCAAAAACTATGATATCTCAAAATATCTCTAAAAGCTATGATATTGTACGGCACTGATAATATAATTATATTATAATTTCATTTAAATAAGTTTAAACAAGTAAATAATTTGTCTTTAATCAAATTGTATTAAAATATATTAAAACTTTATTAGTTTTTTTAATAAATATTCATTAATTGTAATTAATAAGCAAAACATATTTAATAAATTAATGAATAATCATGAAAATTGTATCATCGAATAAAAGGGCGGCAATATTTAAAACAAATGTTCAATGTATAAAAAGATATATCTTTTAAAACGAACTGGTAAATTTTAGTTTCTTTGTGGGTGGCAAAATTAATCATTCGTCCCTGCAATTTAAATTTAAATTATACATTATTTAAAAAGACATCATTTTTTGTTCAGTCAACATTTATTTCAGACCTTTTATTTTCAAAGGTAAAAAATTTAAATAAACCATATATTGCCTAGTTAGATAAGATTTTAATTAATTTTTATTTATAATTTATAACATTTCGGTTACACCTATATAGTTCAATTGTACGGTTTCATACAATTTATTGAATTGGCATAAACTAATATTCGGTAAAAACATACATTTTAATCATGGTGTAAACTCCAACATCAATATTATGTAAATTATGTTATCAAAAATAAATGTAAAATAATCGATTAGAAACCTTAAATTAGTTTTAAATTATTTATTTAAAAATAAGTAAAAATCAAATAAAAAGCTAAATAATAAAATATAATTTAATTTTGAAATTTAATGACTTAAGTAAAAACTATCGTAAAATACTAATTGAAAGTAGAAAATCACTGCTCATGTTAACTGAAGGCCTTTAAAGAAATTCAGTGCTTTTATCACCTCGTTAAGATATATTTTTTTATCTATAAGAAGGTTTTAAAAATTGATGCTCTAGATAATAAAAGTAATATATTTTTTGTAATTATACTTACAGATAATTTTTATATGTATGTATCGTTATAAGTATAGATAACTTTGCAGTCAAATATTGTAAAATAAGCAAAATAGTCATTTGCTGAATATATGTTTGATTTTATACACTGCATTTACTAATAATAATTAAAAACAAAAAAAAATTGCAACATATATTAAACTTTCATCAATATCTCCAAATTAAAGTCATTTTATATTTTTAGCTTTACTTTTCTACCATTCGAAAACAATGAACGTATTTTATACATGAGTTTACAATTTATACTTGCTAATATTCTGAGCGAAGAATCAATTAAATAAACTTAATGAGAAAGATTTTAATTTTAAACAATTTAATCAAACTTTATCGATTTGTTGTGCAAATATTTTTATTTAATTCGATTTTATTGTTTATTGGTATAATTATTCACATTTAAATTTATTACATAATACTTAGATTTTTACTTTTAAATCATTATTACTATAATAGTAGTAGCAAGTAAAACGTTTCATTTAAATAATATTCGATGCGTTTATGATAGAGAATTATAAATTATCACATTACATTTGTAAAACGATACGCGTTTGAAAAAGTATTTCAAGCATGTAAATTCTGATTTTCTATAATAAACGTATTATCGTTGTTCGCTAAATTGTTTGTTAATTTTATCTCAAAAAATCATAACCATTTATTTTATTTCACGAAGCATATGAAATTTCATCAAAAGTACTACATTTAAGCTGGTAATTGCATTTTCGTTAATATTTTTCAAACAAAAATATTATTTACTCTCTATTGCAAAAAGTCATATACAATCAAATAGACGTTACAAAATCCTGTTATGCGTTTTAAATGGCTGATCAAATGTGCGTGAAAACACATTTTATGTAGCATAAAAAATATATAACTCAAAAGTTAATGAATGATTTTCAATAAAATAACTGCATTAAAAAAACACAAACAAACAAGCAAAGTTTTTTGTACTTGGCTAAAGATATTATCGAGTCTCTTGACATTTTATATTGATTGTAAAACATTTTTACAGGGACAATGCCCGGTTCTTTTAACCGAAAATGGAGCACCAATTGCAAACAAAAAGGCCAGCCTTACGGCTGGACCAAAAGGACCTTTGCTACTGCAGGACTTTGTTTTTGTCGATGAAATAACGCATTTTGACGCTGAAAGAATTCCAGAAAGGGTAGTTCACGCAAAAGGAGCTGGTAAATGAAATATTTTTACATTTAATTAAAAAAAGTTGCAATATATCATTTTTTATGAATTTGCAACGCGCAATTGCACAGTGAAGAATCACAACACTTTGAATTTATTTACTCATAAGATATTATTTAATGAACAACAATAAACACGCATATTAAAGTTCAAACACTACACCTTAAGGTGATTTTTCATTAGCTCTATCCTTTTTGCTCTTACATAGCTGAAGAATCACCTTAACACATTTGTTAAGTAGCTGAGATTGAATGAGTCTTTTTGATTATGCGTTTGTGAACTTTTTAGGTGCTTTTGGATATTTTGAGGTGACCCATGACATCACAAAGTATTGCAAAGCTAAAGTCTTTTCGTCGATTGGCAAAAGAACGCCAATTGCTGTGAGATTCTCTACTGTTGGAGGCGAAAGTGGTTCCGCTGACACTGTTAGGTATAATAGTTGATGTAATTATGTAAGCATGTTGTTGCACTTGAATATTGAACTTTGATTCTTCTTAGCATTAAATTGTTATTTTAAGTTTAAGAATATATTTAGCAGCCAAAACGAAAGAAAGACAAGACAATTTTAACTTTAAATTTCCCGTTTTAATAAATAAAATAAAAATATTAAACTATGTAAACTGTAATTGAATCATACATACAAAACATAATTAAATGGAATAATTCATTAATATCTGCGTGAGAATTAATTTGATATTGTAAATTAGATCTGTTTTTCGTATAATATATTATAATACCCTGACGTCGGAGTTTACACCACAATTCGGTGTAAAAGTCGTGTATTTATGGTTCAGCCGTGTATTGTTGGTGTAATTGTGGTGTATTTACCATGTGTTTGTGATGTAATTATGGTCTAACGGCGG
>JABFPJ010001070.1:0-29148 GCA_022817425.1 Gryon sp. ZL-2020 | reverse complement strand
TTTTTTTTTTTTTTTTTTGTTTTTGAAAAATAAAAAAATCCTAAAATTGAATGAGAAATTAAATGGCAATATTTTCTGCAATGTAAGTTTCATTTGCATCATTTTGGTTTTGCAATTAAACATAAATTAATTAAAATATCGTTACAGATCTAATGAAATTTGGGATTATTAATGTCTTCATATTATGCTGTAATGAAATTCAATTCAAAATATTAATATTAAAATTTATATAACAGACGACGATTATACGCGGATGAATATTATTATATAACATATTTTATAATTGAATTTTGCGATTAAACCCGTGAAAAGAGTCAATTACAGCGTAAGCTAAATGAACGTTTATTCGTTTAGTATTTCGCAAGCGTATTAACTTTGTTGCAATATTAATACCGTTTCTTTGTCATTATTTCGCTTTTGCATTTAAAGTTGGATTATTAATTGCGTTTTGTAATAAAATATGTTACTTTTGGTCTGTTTCTGAAATTGCGAGAATTCTCCTTTTTCGAACTTAAAATCCAATTTTCAGCATAAACTAAGTTTATTTTTGGTTTCTCACGGAAAAACCATGCGGAAATCATGTATTGCGCATGCTTTTTCGTAAATTGAGAGCTACTGCGCACGTGGTATGTGATTTTGTTTAAAACGCATGCGCAGTAGATTTGTACGTATAAAAAGTAAATGCGCAAGAAGTTACTGCGCACATTTGTTCATAAATCTATCGAAATTAGCTTCTGCGCATATTTTTTTTGTGAATATTCAACTACTGCGCATGAGATGCGCAATGAGTTATTGGGCAGATTTGTTAATAACGATTTGTACAAATTATTTTCACGCGTAATTATCAATGACAGTGACTTATTGCTCAGATTTGATAGACATAACGCATTCATAACAGTGCGCAATTATTTATTACGCAACTTTAATAAACAAGGTGCGCAGTAGTTAAATTTACATAAAAATTGTATGCGCAGTAGATGACACTGCCCACAAACATTAACTTTCTGCGCAGTTGTTATAAAAAGGCTGCGCAGTAAGTAAATTCACATAAAAACTGAATGCGCAGTAGGTCACTGCGCATTCTTGGGAGCAACCCTTGCACAGTCTTACCTCGCCGGAAGCCACCGCCTCGCCGGGGATAAATAATTCCGGGTAAACATTATCCAAGTACCACTTAAATGATTTACAGCCGAGTTTCTTTCGCAGGGCTTTTCGGTCTGACACGTCACCGTAATTGCTCTGAAAAATTTGTTTCTTAAAAAATGTGTTTAAAAAATGTTTCTTTTTTTTTTAAATATTTTGTTTTGTGAAAATAATAAAATAAAATGGCGGAAAATAAATGCTAAAATTACACACTTTATCGTGACCTATCCTTTGGTAGTAATACTTGGCATATTCGTCTAACCATACTTCACTCAGTCTTATACTGTTCCTCTTGAGCACGTTCACACCACTTCGCCACTTATAGGGTGAACGTTTTCGAAAAATGTGACCAACGTGCGAGCAAGGCACAATTTCCAATGTACCTATAAGAATCCATTAAAGGTATTATTTTACAAAGAAAAATGATTTCGTTTTATTAAAATAATTTTTTTTTTCATTTCATTTTTAATTCTATTCATTATTCAAATCAATTTAAAATAAAAAATTGCAATAATCATACAAAAAAGTCTCAAAAAATGCTTAGACACTATTTTTCCGCTTTGATTAGGAAAATCAAGAGAAATTAACGTTTTTTAAATCAAAATCTAGGAAAAATCCATGGAATTGTGTCTAGGGGAAAATCTAGGGACATTTTTATAGGGAAAATTTTCTAGAGAAAAATCTAGGGAAATTTGTCTAGGGAAAAAATCCAGGGAAATTTGCCTATGGAAAAATCCAGGGATTTTTTCTAGGGGAAAAATGTAAGGAATTTTGTATAGGGGAAAATTTTTAGGGATTTTACGTGGAGAAAAAGTCTAGTGAATTTTTTAAAGGAACAAAGTGAAAAGTATTTGATATCAATAATTACCTCCACACATCCAGGTCTTGAAAGACAATTCAAGGTTTTCTCCACCCCAAATGTCAAAGCCACTGTCATATGTGCCGAGACGCTCGAAGAATGCTTTGTTTATAGAGAAAAGACCTCCAGCCATTGTCGGCGACCACACCGGTTCAGCCGGGTTTTTGTGACGTCGCTTTTCTCGCTCTGGCACTGCGTGCCAATTGAACTGCAATAAAACGAATTTATGTTAATCGTATAAATTTATGTTAATATACGTATATCAATCTATATATATGTATATATAAAATCTATCCCTAGAACAATTTTTTTCTAGTAACTTTTCAGAAAGTTCCCCAAAAAATGAAATTCTCCCGAAATACCGTAAAAATGCACTAAAAATGACAGTGTTCATAAATTCCCCAGAAAATTCCCTAAAAATTCTATTTTCTAAAATGGCTCGAGAAATTTAATTTTTTAAGTTAAACAAATAATTTAGATATAAGACAAGTTATTAAAAATTTGCATAAAACCAACATAAGCATCTCACATTTCATTTAAAAAGGCATTAAAAAGTCGATAAAACTTAAAAAAGAGAAAAACTATGAAAGAAAAAGAGAAGAGTAATCTGGAATGGATTTACCTGTAAATTCCAATCAAATCCTCCGACATTGACGCCGCCGGAGTCGCGCCAGTGGTACTCGAGTGTGTTATCGTCGATGACGTCGATAACCGGACAGACAACGGTGGTTGGATTGCGCGCAATTCGGTCGAGAAGTGGCTCGAGCCAACCCTCGGTGCACTCACAATGGCTGTCCAAATACGTGAGAACCGGCGCTTTCGCCGCCGCGGCTCCCAATAATCGCGCTCGAATCAGACCCTCGCGCTTTTCCGCTCTTATTATCTTTACTTTTGGATAGTTCATCATATAGTCATCAAGTTGACGTTTTAAATGAGCTGCAAATTCAAATGCAAATTAAAACTTGTCTTTTCAAAGACAAATTTCCATTGAATATTCTCTTAGAAAATTCACCGGAAAATGTTCTAGAACATTTTCTAGAAAAATTCACGAGGAAAATTTTTTACATGAAATTCCCTAGATTAAAATTGCCTAGTCGGAAATTCCCTAGAAAAATTCCCTAAAAATTCCCTAGACAAATTTTCTAAAAAAATTTCCGAGAAAAATTCTTTAGACAATTTCTCTAGAAAAATTCTCTAAACAAATTCTCTAGACAAATTCTCTAGCAAATTTTCTAGAAAAATTCCCTAGAAAAATTTCCTAGAAAAATGTCCTAAAAAATGTCCTAGAATAATGTCCTAGAAAAATGTCCTAGAAAAATGTCCTAGAAAAATTTCCTAGAAAAATTCTCTAGAAAAATTCTCTAGAAAAATTCTCTAGAAAAATTCTCTAGAAAAGTTTCCTAGAAAAATTCTCTAGAAAAATTCTCTAGAAAAATTCTCTAGAAAAATTCTCTAGAAAAATTCTCTAGAAAAATTCTCTAGAAAAATTCTCTAGAAAAATTCCTTAAAAAAACTTCCTAGAACAATTTCCTAGAAAAATTCTCTAGAAAAGTTTCCTAGAACAATTTCCTAGAAAAATTCTCCAGAAAAATTCCCTAAAAAAATTTCCTAGAAAAATTCCATACAAAAATTCCCTACAATTGTTACTAGAAAAATATATATGTAATACGTACGCATGTCCGAAAAGTCATCAACAAGAATAATTTCCTGGATGAGATGACTTGGGGATCTGTCGAGGACAGAATGGATGGTTCGTAAAAGCACCGACCATGCCTCATTGTGAAAACAAATAATCACAGCTGTGGGTGGAAGATCTTCTAAATATCGACCGGGTTCTTTGCACCTGAAAAAAGAAGAGCAGAAAGTATAGTTTTTCGCAAATGTGAAAAATATTGAAAATAAGTAAAAGTATATAGGTAAATGTAAAAATTTGATTATAAAGTTCTCTAAATGTATAAAAGTTTCCTAGATAATGTTAAATTCCCTAGGTTTTAAAAAGTCTTTAAATTTACCAAATTTCCTTAAAAAATGAATATTTTTAAAATGATTGAATTGAAAATGGAATTGAATTGAATTACTAGAAAATGATTAGATTTTTACTTTAGTAACTTTCGAGAAATTTCAATTAATAATAGATTAATTGCTAGTAATAAATTAATGATTACTAGAAAATAACTGGATATATTAGACATTTTCTTAAATTACTAGAAAATTACTAGAATAAGTAGTGATTTCTTACAAATTCACTGAAATTACCAGAATATTTAAAATTACCCTTCATAGTAATCTAGTGATATTGAAAATTTGTTTAAAATTGTTTAATAATTTATATGTTTAACTAAAAAAATCAAAAAGTTACTAGAATTCCTAGAAAATTACTTGAAAAATAAAACAATTTTCAAAGACACAGTAAAATAGTCTTAAAAATTACTAGGATTACGAAAAAGTAACTAGTACTTTTAGTGAATTCCTAGATTTTTAGGAGTTAACTACTGTTCAATTTATAAGCTTTTTGAGTAAATTACTAGAAACTTACTAGCCTTACAGATTATTATGAAAAATTTAGTATTGAAAAAACGTAGTATTTAAAAAAAATTTTCTTAAATTTCTCTAGAATTACAAGAAAGTAATTAGTAATTAAACTAGTAAATAAAGCATTCTAGTAAATTACTAGATTTTTAGAAGTTATGTAACACTTTATAAACTTTTTGATGATTAATTATTAGAATGTTACTAGAATTACTCTAAAGTCACTAGAAAACTTAGAAAATCACTACAAAATCTAGAAAATCACTAGAAAATTTAGAAAATAACTAGAAAATCTAGAAAATCACTAGAAACTCTACAAAATTACAAATCCTAGAAAATTACTAAGTAAATATATTTTCTTTTATTTTCTAATTTCACATAAAATGTTTTCTTCAAAAATCAAATTGCAAAGAAAAAAGCAAAGTTTTGGAGAGTTTGGATGTTATGCTTGAAAGACAGTTATATATATCCGAACAAGATAATTATCGGCATTTTGAGACAATGAAGCTCGTTAACTAGCGTGCAACTATTGCACCGAAAGCTCCTCTCCGCGATTCGCTCAAAAGGACGAAGCAAATGCTCGAGTTCGTCGATGCAGTATTGCTTCTCGTTTGGATGAAAGCCAAGACCCAGACGTTTATTGTCAGAGACGCTGCTTCAATTCGCATCTTCCTCTCCTCCTTTCTCTCTTCAACTACTTTTGCTCTTTTACTTTTTCCCCCCTTTTTTTTGTTCTTTTTTATTTGCTTTTTTGTGTTTCTTTATTTGTTTACCTCCTTTTTGCCATAGAAGTGAAATGCATACTTGCTTAATCGTCACTACAAATTTGCGCGATTTTTATCGGAAAAGGATCGTTAATTAAGGATGAAAATAGAGAAAGAAATTGTATGAATGTTGAATGTTACTAGAGTTTCTAGTAATTTTAGTAATTTTTTAAAGATTATTGAAAAAATATAGAAATTCTAGAAAATTACTAGATTTTCTAGTAATTTTAGTAACTTTTTAGAGATAACAATAAATATAGAAATTCTAAAAAATTACTAGAGTTTCTAGTAATTTTAGTAACTTTTCAGAGATTATAGAGTATATATTACAATTCTAGAAAATTACTAGATTTTCTAGTAATTTTTGTAACTTTTTAGAGATTACAGAATACATATTGAAATTCTAGAAAATTACTATAATTTCTAGTAATTTGAGTACCTTCTTAGAAATTATAGAACATATTTAGAAATTCTGGAAAATGACCAGAATTTCTAGTAATTTTTACAGTAACTAAAGTTTTAGTAATTTATTGAGAACTTTAGTACTATTTGATATTTCTAATTAGAAAAATGACAATTGGTCAAAAATGTTAATTTAATTAAATTAAATAAAAAATTAAAATTAAGTCCCCATATTGTAACAATCACAAAATATCACTAAATTCCCCAATATCCCTACAATATAAAAATTAAAAGAAATTTCTAGATTCTACTAAAAATATTCTCAGAATATAAATATTCTAAACAAATTAGAACTTTTTTTTTAGAAAATTTCGAAAAAATTCTTTAAATTTTTATAAAAAAGTGCCTAGTTTTCACCAGATTTAAGAAACTCCCTAGATTTCAAACAAATTTCAAAATGTTTTTATAAATAAAATTTGTATGAAAAATCCGTATACAAAAAATATTTTAGGAAATCCCTAGATGAAAAAAAATACTAGATTTAGAATTTCTATGAAAAATCGCAACATTAATCAAATTCAAAAAATACCTAGATTCAAAATGTCCATAAAAAGTTTCTAAATTATAAAAATCCCTAAATTTAAAAATCCCTAGATTTGAAATGTCAAAATTAATTCTAAATTACAATATTTTTCCACGTTTTTGTAAAACCTTAAGAATGAAAAAAGATAACATTGATGTGAAAATGTAAAAGCAGATACACAAAAGATGAGTTTTTATTGTGCATGAAAACATGTCACTGAACAGGTCTGATGGAAATTCTATATGTGTCGTATGAATTCTCAGGAGACACAATGCGATCAAATATTGTTATTTTAAATGCACAACTTTTCATTATATGTCCATTTATTTGTTTTTCTCTACATATTCATTTTTTTCTTAAAAAAATCAATTGCTAGGGACTTTTTGTCAAAATATTGAATCTGGTAATTTTTTACAGAATCTAGGGATTTTTGGGGTTTCTTAGTAACTTTTCATAGAAACTTTTGATTAAAAGTATCCTTAAAAAATAGAAAAAATATAGAAAAAATCCCCAGAAAAAATTCCCTAGAAGAAAAGTTTCTAGAATATTTTTAGTAATATTTCGTTATAGAAAAAGCGTGGAATTTTTATGAAATAAATTTGCTTGAGTTGGATTTTGTGTATTGTGACTGATGATGTTTCATAGGACAAATTCACGACGTCTAACAACGCTGTTTAATTAACGTATGCGCAGCTGCGGTCGCGAAACAGCGGGAGATGTTGCTGCATCTAGAAACAGAACATTAATCATAACCAATCCACCGACTACGTAAACTCGTGCAAATTGCATTAACACATTTAGTCGCGCCAACATTTTCACAATAAAAATGTTCAATCTTTTCTCTCCAACTTTTTCCCACAAATTTTTGTCTTTAACATTTATTTTTTAAACAAAAGATTTATAAATTTAAGTATTGATCTATTTTGTTCTAAATTTTTGCTAGTAATTTCCTCAGAAAATTCCCCAGTATTTGCCCCAGAAATATCCCTATAAATTTCCCTATAAATTGCCTTAGAATTTTATCCAGAAATGTCCCTAGAATTTTCCCCAGAAATTTCCCTAGAAATTTCTCCAAAAATGTCTCAAAAAATTTCCTCAGAAATTTTAAAATACCTCAGAAATTCGTATCGCTGCGTAGAATAAAGTTTTGCCAACTTTGATTAGTGTTGAAAGTATTTTTTCGCGGGGAAAAGATGATAATAACATAATTGACGCAATTATATACTTAAATTATGGGCTTTTGCTATGTGTTATGTCTAAATGAAAAGCATCTCATAAACATCGCAGCACAAATTTGAAACATTCAATGCGGTTTCAGTGAACTCAATGAACATAATTACGAAAATTGCGTCATTTAATTTTGCTTCTTACAAATTCGCGATAAACTACACAAATAATTAACATTGCGCAAAGATTATGCAAATATTCAAAGAAAAGCGTTTTTTATGGTAAATGTCAGTTATGTTTCATATTTTATTCTTGAAAGTTCAATATTGCAATATTGTAATTTACATATAATAAAAGTCAATTTGCAATTTACTGTAATATAGTAAAAATAAAAATTCCCTAGGGACAAATTTATTTTATCCGTAAAATATCTCTAGACGATTTTTTGAAAGTTAACAAAAATTTTGTAGGGGATTTTATTAAAAAATAAAATCTAGCGATTTTTATGAAATCTAGGGAATTTTGATGGAAATTAATTCATTTAATTCTAGTAATCCTAAAAATGTTTTAAAATCTTGAGATTTTGTGCAGTGCTAACAATCTAGGGAATTTCAAAAGGAATTGTGATATTTGAGGAATTCATGTATTTTCAAAATCCGCGGATTTGTTAAGTTTTTCCGTATTCTAGGGACATTTGAATATAATTTGAAATTCAGTAATTTTTAAAAATTTGTTGGAATTTAGTCTTTTTTTAGAGTTGAAAATCAAAATATTTGCGGAAAATTGTTCGAAATTTAGGGAATTTTTATGAAATGTAAAATTTAAGGACTTTTTGAAGTTTGTTCTAAATCTAGGGAATTTTTCACAACTTTTCGAATCCAGGAACATTTCATTAACTTTAAAATTTTCTGGAATTCTAATGTTTCTTTACCATCTAGGGAATTTTTATGAATGCTTAAAATCTAGGGATTTTCCGAAATTTTTCTCAAAAACACAAAAATGGTAAAAATCGCAAAGATTAGACATCAGAATTGATTATTTTTTAATTTATATATTTTGTTTTAAAAGCGTATTTATCTTCATAGTACATCGTGGAAGTATTGCTTTGAGTTTGACTGTATACACGTTGAGATTTGATACACGCGCCTCAAAGGGAAAAGCTAATTAAAGCTTTACTTCGAAAAGACGCGCACATGTGTTCCATACAGAGAAGCTATTGGCATAACGCTACTTACTAGTCGACAACCAATTATTTTTATCTCGTTATATTCGACGCACATATGCGATTTTTCAAATCACATTCATATAAGATAAAGTTGTTTCAACGTTAATTCATTCAAACTACAACAAATCGATCGCAAAGAATGTATTTCAACAGCGACGATCGAATTGTCACAATTTAGACATTTTTCCAAATTTTGTATAACATAACAAAATTTTGGAAAATTCTTTGAATTAAACAAAATACTTTATTTCCCTACAGTTCAAAAAATCACTAGTTTTCATAATTTGTATGCAACATTTTTAGATTTAATACAATTTAAAAAATCTCTAGAATTTATGTTGTACATAAAAAGTCCCTAGATTACTAATTTGTCAAAATTTGTTCAATATGAAAATATAAAAGTCTCTAGATTCCAAAAGAATCTCTAAAATTAAATCTAGGTAATTTAATTTATTCAATTACCTTAATTTACTTTATTAATATAATTATTAAATTAATTTAATTTATTAATATAATTATTACATTAATTTAATTTATTAAATTACCTAGATTTCAATAATTTTAAAAACAATTCCAAAAATTATTAATTTTTGAGAATTCATTAAATTTATGGATTTATATTTTGAATTATAGACTTTTTACGGCAAATTCCCTAGAATAAAATTATTGTTTCATTCTGTATACAAATGTCCCTAGATTTCACGTTTTTCCTGAAAATGTTCCTAGATTACAGAAATGTTCCTAGAAACGTTAAAAATTCGTAGTTTTAAACTTTCAAGGGTAAATATCTTAAAACAAAAATCTCTAGATTTTAATTCTCGTTTAAAAAAGTCCCTAGATTTGTAGAGGTTTTTTGAGATTTAGGGATATTTCAGAGGAAAAATATTCTCCCAAAAAAATTCAGAATAATACTCGTTTAAAAGAAGTCCCTAGATTTGTATACATTTTTTAAGATTTAGGGATTTTCCGAGAGAAAAAGATTCCCCCGAAAAATCCAGGGGAATAATACTCATTCATAAAAAGTCCCTAGATTTGTAGCGATTTTTAAAGATTTACGGATTTTTCAGGGAAAAATATTTCACCGAAAAATCAGGGGGAAAAACGATTTTTTAAAACGAATAATATTCGTTTTAAAAAAGTCCCTAGATTTCTAGAGAACTTTTAAGATTTAGGGATTTTTTGGGGGAAAAAAGATTTACAAATTTCAAACAAAAATCGATAACTTGAAAAGCGTGTCATTTCGTCATGTCTTTGTTGTTAGCGTATGGCGGATGAATGCTAAAGATGCACTTGATGCTGCGCAAAGTGAAGTATGCGCTTATTAGACAGCGGGTCAATGAGGCGCTGCTTGGCTCACACGCCGAACAACCGCTGCAGACAAAGCTTTCGTGCGCATGAATTTATTTCATATATAATAGACGTGTAAAGTCAAACAAAGTGACGGAAATATAGTCGAAATGCATTCAAATGATAAGACAGAAAGACACAACATTCTTGCGCAATGTACTTGCATTTAACATCTCGGATCAGCCTCGTTTCTTCAATATATTTCAAGAAACATTTTTAAAAAATAGGTTATACTATAGTTCATAATTTAGAGTTCATATATTGTAGGTTAGAAAATAAAGTTCAGAAGTCATACTTCACAGAGTACAATGTTCAATTTTTGGAATTCATAGTTTAACATTTTTTAATAAAAATTCAGAGTTTACAGTTCAGTTTTTAGAGTTCATATTTCAGAGTTCATATATCAAAGTTCACAGTTCATATGTTAGAGTTCATAGATCAGACTTCTTGATTCATATTTCAGAGTTCATATATCAAAGTTTATAGTTCATATTTTAGAGTTGATAAATGAAAGTTCATAAATCAGAGTTTATAGTTCATATTTAAGAATTCATAATTGAGTGTTCATAGATTAAAGTTCATGATTCATATTTCAGAGTTCATAGATCAAAGTTTATAGTTCATATTTTAGAGTTCATAGATCAGAGTTCATGATTCATATTTCAGAGTTCATATATCAAAGTTTATAGTTCATATTTATAGTTCATAAGTCAAAGTGCATGATTCATATTTCAGAGTTCATAGTTCAATAATTGGAGATCATATTCCGTAGTTCAGAAATCAGAGTTCATAATTCAAAGTTCATAGAGCAAAGTTAATAGTTCAAAGTTCATATATAATAGTTCATAATAAATAATTGTTTGTTTATTTTGTAACACTGTGTATTTTTATATATTTTCCGTCATTTATTTTTTATAATTTTTTCACTATATTTAAACAAACAAAATTTTGTTTATAAAATGGCTTTACTGTGTTTAAATAAATAATTAAGGTTAAGTTTAAATACTTTCATAATAATTAAAGTGCGGCTTTTTTCTCCGTAATTTGAAATGCAATTTTTCTTGTCGTTGATGAAAAAGTTATTTAGCTTTCGCGATTTTGTTTTTCGTTAAAACAAAACGCGGAAAAAAAGCACACAACGAAGGAGAAAAAGGTACTAAAATGTTGATGTCTTGTTCTCATATGTTAAACATGTGAATAACGCTCGTGCAAACCCTTGTAATCTCTAAATAAAATATCGCCGAAACATTCGTACACGAAGTTAAACGGAAGTTTAACATAAAACGCTCAAATGTTAAATCCTCTTCTTCTCGTGCTCAAATTACGTAGTTTACAGTTTGTCAGATATATTTTATTGTTAATTTGCGAAATACTTTGAATTCAAAGAATTATCTTAGAAATAAAATTGGAAAATACAAGAAATTCTTAAACGAATAATTTTTAAATTAAACTAACTTTGTATGGAAAAAGATTTCTTTGAAGTCACATTTTGAATTCGCTAGAAAAATTCGCTTGAAAAATTCCCCAAAAAAATCGCTAGAAAAAATCCGAATATAAAATTCCCTAGAAAATTCTCTTAGATAACTATTTCTTAGATAAAGTTTTCAAGAAACATTGGCTAGAAAAATTTCCGAATCATTCGCTAGACAAAATCCCTATATAAAAATCCCTAAAAAACTGCCCTAGGAAAAAATTTCCCTACAAAATTGCCCTAGATAAAAAATTCCCTCGAAAAAATTCCCCAGATAAAATTCCCGAGAAACATTCGTTAGAAAAATGTCCGAAAAAATCGCTAAACAAAATCCCTATATATAGAATTCCCTAGACAAATTCCCCAGATAAAAATTCCCTAGAAAAATCCCTTAGATAGATATTCCTGAAAATAGTCTAAAACATCATGGAAAAGTACATTTTTATGCAAATTTCGAAATTCTACAAATTCCAGGGAATTTTTTTGTGTAAAATCTTAAATTGTCTAGAAAAATGTATTTTTAAATAACTCCCCAGATAAATAATGAATGAAAGACAAAAAAACATTCCCCAGGTAAGCGTTGAAATTATGATGATATTATTGTATTAAAATGTTGTTAAAATATAAAGCCACAAACATTTGACTTGCTTTTGAAGTGTATCTGCGTGTTTGGACACCGTAGGTGCTTGGTTATTTAAGGGTGTCATTTGGAAACATTATTGTGGATGTCTGGGTTTTGGCAGTGCGAGCGATGAGGATCTCAGTTTGATTGGATTAGCTCTCTCTAATTGGGAAGCCACGGTACGCAAGAAATTCGACCAATTTCAATTCGTAACTATGAATATCTGCGTCAAGCAACTTTGTATACATTTATTAGTTATTGAGCATCATAGAATGTGCATCGTCCAAATCGTCAATCAAATTTCCTTATTGACTTGTTTTATCAGAATTTTAAACTAATTTCAAAAAACAAATTTTCACAAAAGAATTCTAGGGGAAAAATCTAGGGAAATTCCCTTGCAAAATGTTTCACGAAAATTCCCTAGAAAAAATATTCCAGCAATTCCCTAAAAATGTAGATTATTCAGTGAAAAAGTCACTAGAAAAAATTGCGTTAAAAAAAACTTTGTCTCATACTTTTTTTTCTAGGGAATTTCTAGGGATAATTGATTTTTGAGTTAGCAGCCGTTGCGCAATGAAAATTCATTCGCCATGTGGTTTGTTGCAAAATCGTAAATTTGTCGTCTAAACTTTGGGCACAAAATTCGAGTACGAAGTCAGACGAGCAAGAGGAAGCATGAATAATAATTAGCCTTTAAATGATATTAACTAACATTATCGAGACAACAGAGCGCCTGTTGCTAGTGACACCCAAGTTCCTCTCAAACGATCATAAATGCATAGATGCATAATTACAGCATTTGCATTTTCCAAATTAAGCCAATATTACGATTTCAATTGTTCAATACATTGACTGAAAACATTTCCTAGAAAAAAATTGGAAATTTATCCAAAAATTTGCTTAGACAAATTCCCTAGATTATTTATTATTATTCCCTAATTGCATAAAAATTACTAGATTGTAATAATTCCGAATTTTTTATACTACAGAGAAACGACAAATTATTTTTAAAAATTCCTAGATCATATAAATTCCCTAGTTCAGACTTAAAAAACTCCATAAATTCTCTAAAGTGTGCAAAATTCCATATAAATTACAATAATCCCTAAATCACAAAAAGTTCCCTAGATTACACAAACATCTCTAGAAATTGAAAACATTCCCTAAATCATTAAAAAATCCCTAGATGCCATAAATTTGCTCCAAAATGCAACATTTCTTAAAAGTTGAAGAAATACCAGAGTCATTAAAAATCCCAAAAATTCCCAAGATTACAACAAAATCCACCAGAAATTGAAAAAATTCCCTGAATGATTAAAAATCCCTGTATACCATAAATTTGCTTAAAAATGCAAAATTTTTTAGAAGTTGAAGAAATTTTATAGTCATAAATAATTCCAAAAATTCACTAGATCACAACAAAATCCCCTAGAAATGAAAACAATCCCTAAATCATTAAAATATCCCTAAATGCCATACATTTGCTCAAAAATGAAAAAATGTCTTGGAAGTTGAAGACATTCTAGAGTCATAAAAAATCCCCTAAAACCCAAAAATTCCCTAGATTACAAGAAATCCCTAGAAAATTAAAAAAATTCCATAAATCATTAAAAAAGTCCCTAGAAGCCATAAATTAGCTTGAAAATGCTAATTTATGGCTAATTTAATTTATTCATTTTTTTCAATTTCAGAGTCATAAAAACTCCCAAAAATTTCCTAGATCACTAAAATAACCCCATTTTCTTGTATATACATATAAGTATTGATTCATTGGTAAAAAATCGTTAAATTAAATTGTTATAATTAACGCCAGGAAACGAGTTCAACAACGTTTTCATAGCGTATGTTGTGTGTATCGTTAGCGAGAAGTCCGTTTTGTTCTAATTACATGTAATCATCACGTATTTACTCTGCGTACCAATAAACGCTTGGCTTTTACTTTGTATAATTGTGAGGTTATATAATAGAAATAGGCCGTAATTACAACGCGGGTAAATCATTGTTT
Source organism: Gryon sp. ZL-2020 (assembly GCA_022817425.1). Taxonomy (NCBI): domain Eukaryota; kingdom Metazoa; phylum Arthropoda; class Insecta; order Hymenoptera; family Scelionidae; genus Gryon; species Gryon sp. ZL-2020. The sequence goes on along the minus strand of JABFPJ010001070.1, from coordinate 15,031 downwards.
TCAACTTTGAAGCCAAAGTGAAAAAGAAAAATGCACGTACGCGAAATGGGTCAAATTACCATCCCATTACAGCCACTTTTTAACGTAGAAACTAAATTTGCAGCACCAAAAGAATCGGCAGAAAAGGCAATTTAATTAAGGTTTTTTTTTATTTATTCAATTTTTATTTTTTAGTCTGACAATTTGTCCACGGAATATTTTTGTTAGGCATTTTTTAGGGTTTTTTGAAGCAATATTTAGGGATTTTTTCTAGTGAGATTTTTACGGAATTTCTAAGGAATTTTTTTTATTCTTCATGAATCCATAAAAAGCAAAAATAAAATACTTTTGCAATATTGTGAAAGTGAGTATTCAATCGTCGAACTGAATGAAATATACAGTTAATAATATTCGTGAAGAACAGCATCAAAAGATTCATATATTAACTCGGAGTATTGCTTCCTGGAAAAGGGAAAAAATCGATTTTATACTTGGTATTATATACGTATATATATATATATATATATATCTATATATAATATGTATGTCCGAATTTTATCGACACAGTTTAAGCTACTGCTTCTCTTTTACATGAGCTCTAAATTTTTTTTATTATTTCTTTGATTGACATTTACGAATTAAGTACCTGATCTGAAAGTGCATGAATTAAATATCTAAACGAAGATATCTAAATTAATTATATAAAATGAATTTAAAACTGTCCAAGTCAATTTATAAATAAAAGAAACAAACAATTTTAAATCTGACTTATACTTGGACTAATTTTGACACCAAAATTTAGTGTAACGTTTCGGTCAATTTATATTTTGGTCTGAAGAGGGCCATATAAATTGACCGAAACGTTACACTAAATTTTTGGTGTCAAAATTAGTCCAAGTATAAGTCAGATTTAAATTTTTTGTTTCTTATATTTATATCTAAATTAAAATATATGAATGAAGATACCTGACTTAAAGTTATCGATCTAAAGTACCTAAATAAAAAAACCCGAGGCATAGTACCTGAATTGTTATAATTAATTCGAAATACCTAAATTGAGACTGTCTTAATCAAATTATCTAAATTTACGTAACTGAATTAAGGTACCTGAATTGAATTGATTGATACCTTTATCCAACAAATTTAATCATAATACATGAAGCAAAATACATGAACTAAGTACCTAAACTTAGATACCCGTATTCGGGTAACTTGAATTAAAATGCCAGAGATAAAGTTGTAGAATTAAGATACTTGAATAGAAATACTTGCAATAAAATACAAGAAAATAAGTACCTGACTTAAAGAACTTAAACTGAAGTACCTGAATCGAAATATCTGACTTAAGGTGTTCTAATTCAAAGTATTTAAATTAAGATAGCTGCATTAACATTAAAAGGTACCTGAATTAAAGAATTAAAATTAAGGTACTTGAATAAAAATACATGAACAAAGTACCTGGCTTCGAGAACTTAAATTGAAGTACCTAAATTAAAATATCTGAATTAAGGTGTCCTAATCACAGTATTTAAATTAAAGTACCTGAATCAGAGTATTTGAAGCAGATGTTTAAAATAAAAAAAATGAATTCAGGTACTGCGTTCAGAGTTACCTAACAACAAAGTTACCTTAAATAATAAAATTAAAAAATGCGAACTTTTAACTTACCACTGGTCTCTCGGATCAGGTAAGGATCTGTGGACGGATATTAAGTCACTGACATATTGATTAAATGCGTTGTTGAGCCAGCCGTCTTTGACGAGTTTCGCCGTCTCTTCCGTTAAATTCGACGGCAAAATTACCGGCCGACCCATTTCCCCGGGATCCGTTGGATCGGGTTCGCGTGGTGCCACTAACACGCCGGCACCTGTAAATTACAAACAAATCATTTTCATTTTTATCATCGGAGAAAAAAAAAGAATATCACAATGCAAATTCGGTAGAAATAATTCACACAATTTCTGGGGCGAAACATTAAAATCACTGGAAGTCTCCTTATGTCACAATTATGTCATATTTATGTCATAAATAATTATGTCTTATAATTGTGATTCACAATTTTTGTCATATTTATTTATAGTTTAAGTATTGTTTAAGAAGAACATAAGCAGATCATAAGTATGACATAATTATGACATAAGTGTGACATAAGTATGGCACAACTTCATTTGAACACTAAGAAAATAATGCACTTAATTTTTACTGTTTAAACACTATTTCAGAGTTATTAACCTTTAACAACAAATAATCCTAGAAAAAACAGTAAATGAAAGAGTCTAAACAGTATACTTTATATTTTAAACAGGAACATTTATTATGTTTTCCAGGATTATTTGTTGTTAGAGGTTAATAACTCTGAAATAGTGTTTAAACAGTAAAAATTAAGTACATTATTTTCTTAGTGAATTTGACATAATTAACGTAAAATTCTTCACCAACAATCTAAATATAATTAGTACTTCGTTCACACTAATTTCCCATTTATTCTATAATTATTTAAGGATATGTTATTGATTTAAATTTGGTTTTCTCAGTCTTTGCAGATTTTATGTTTGTTTTATTCTAAATATAATTAAACTTTATTAATGTAAAATTGTAAGAAATTAATTGAAGCACATTTTAATATTTATAATAATCAATTATTTTTTATCGTATACATGTCTGAAATTTAATCATTTTTCTTCGAAATATTTCGATTTAAAATAAATGTGAAATTATTGTGAACGAAATATTAATTACATTTATATTGTTATTGAAGTATTTATCGTCAATCTTGTGAAGCTCAAATGTTAAACGTTTATTTGCAGTAGTTTGAAACTAAAGAATTCATTTCTAATTCAATTTGTATTCATATAGAATCACAAGATACCATTTGCAGTTTTGAAATTTCGAATCACAAATGAATGGAAAATGAGTCATTTTTGAAATATTTCTAGAACTTAAAGTAATTCGATTAATTGAATAAACAAATCGTAAATACATTGCATATAATGAATATTTCGATTTCAATAAAAAAAAACATCTTCAAACCTTAATAAACAACTTTGTCGCTTAAAGTTTGTCGAAATTGAATACAAAAAAATACGTTTTATCACATATAATATAGTAGTATTTTTTAAAATTTAATTTGAACATTTTTTTTCTTTTAAATGTCCCACGATCTGAGAAATATTTCAATTGTGTCAAAGTTATGTAATAATATTTATATACTTGTGTCCTCATTGTATTATGATTGTTAAATATTATAGTCTTTCATCATCTACTTAAGTCATACTTATGACGATCTTATGTCATACTTATGCCATATTTATGTTGTACTTATTTCACAATTATGTTATACTTGCCACATTTATGTTACAGTTATGCCATTCTTATGTCATACTTATATTCTTCTTATGCTAAACTTATGTTATACTTATGTCATAGTTATAATGTGGTTATGTCAGTTATGTTATAGTTATGCCATATTTATGTCAAATGTATGTTCTGATTATGTCATGTTTATGTCATACTTATGTTCTTCTTATGCCACAGTGATGTTATACTTATGTTATAGTTATAACATGGTTATGTCAGTTATGTTATAGTTATGTTACAGTTATGTAATACTTATGTCAAACTTATGTCCTGCTTAGGTCTCGTTTATGCTAAAATTATGTTCTGCTTATGTTATGTTTATGTAATACGTCTGTATTTCTTATGCCATACTTATGCCTTACACTAGACTTAGGCCATAGTTATACCATGGTTATGTCATAGTTATGTTATAGTTACGCCATAGTTATGTCAAACTTATGTCCTGTTTATGTCATACTTTTTCTCGCAATTCTCACCTTGTTCAAGTCCAACTTGATTCAACTTAGCCCTCTGTCCTCCCGCAGTTTCTCGTTTGGCCTGCATCGCCGAAGGAACAAAGCCGTTGGCCATCTGCGGCACCGCTGCCAGTCCCGATGGCAGTTGCAAGTCCTCCGCCGCCGTTCGGTCTTCCGTGTACAGCAAAAAACATACCGTCACCCAAACTGCCGCCGCCAACACACCAATCTTCAACCATAAAGATCTTCTCCTTGGAAATGCCATTTTTTGCCTTTTTAAAATCGACTTTCGATTTTTCGATTTTTGTTGTGTTTTTTTTCAGGTAACAAAATTCAGAAATTATTTTACATCTAACGTTACCTCAACAACATTTTTCAAAATTTTGTGTTCGAAAAAAAACAATTTTTTTCGAATTGTTCCTTCTACGATTATTTTACAGTAATCTACTTTTTAATAACTTTTTACATTGACTCATTTCAAAAATGGTTTACTTTGTTATTACTTGTATTAATATTTGTATTATTATATTGTTAAATCGCTAATAGACAAAATGCGAATCATCATTGATCGATTGATATATTTATGTTCGAAGTAAGCGACAAAAGATCGATTACTTTCCACGATATGTTGTTGTCAAGTGTTTTCTTTTTTTCGGCGTCGCTTTTTGTTCTTCTTTTTTCTTAGTGATACCATGAAATGTATTTCAGTGATATTGTCATAAGGAGTTGCTTATAACATTGATGATATGTCGTGTTTTTCATTATCTGAAACAGAAAATAGAAATACACATTTTATTTATTATTTATTTTATTATTTACTGTCATTTTGTCATTACTTTTGTAATAGTGAAATATGCAAAAAAGATCCAGAAAAATTTTTCTAGTAATTTTGTTTTCTTTGTTGTTGTTGTTGAAAAATGCTCTAAATGAAAATTCCCTAGACTTTTCTAGATAAAAATTCCCTAGAATTTTCTAGATTTCCCACAAAAAACCTAGATATAAATTCTAAATCCCTAGATGAAAATTTTCTAGATAAATAATCAATCTTTAGGAATTACTATTTTCTTAAATACAAATTCTTTAGACAGAAATGTTCCATAGAAATATTTTCCACATGAAAGTTTCTTAGAAAAAAATCCCAAGATAAAAATTTCCTGGATAATTGACCTAGAAAAATGTTCTACATGGAAACCCTCTACACAAACTCTCTAGATAAAAAATCCCCCAGATAAAAGTTTCATAGATGAAAATGTTCCATAACAAATTCCAAAGAAAAAATTTCCAAGATAAAAATTCCCCAGATAAAATTTTCATAGATGAGCATTTTCTCGAAAAAATTCCAAGGTAAAAATTCCCTAGATAAAAATTCTCTAAATAAAAATTTCCTAGACAAAGATTCCCTGAATAAAAAATCCCTATAAAAATTCCCTAGATAAAAGTTTTGTAGATGAAAATTGTTTAGAAAAAATTGTGAGATAAAAATGGCCTGTAAAAATAGGTCCTAGATTTTATTTCAAAATAAGGAAAATAGTTCCTCTTAAAAAAACTAGTGAAATAAACTAAAAATTGTGTCAGTTAATTTGTATTTATTTGGCTTTTGTCCAAAGCATTACATCGCATCTTGACTGTTGATTATTCCATTAGCGGTTACTACGTGAACTGTGCATAGATCTAGCGAGCGACTGAGTGAGTGAGTGATTTGATCGTGAGCTCTTTATTGTCTACATTAGCGATGGCTATGTTGTGCAAGTTTATCTTTTACGCCCACTAAATTCAACCAAACTTTTCAAATTTAACTTAAACTTAATGACTCACGGAAAAACAAGTTTCGTCATATTTATTCAATAGTGCTTTATATTTGAATACACACCAACTTCATCAAGCCGTTCTCAAACTTTGTTATTTACCTTTTTTTTTTAAATAGAAAAAGTTGAAATAAAATAAACTGTAATTTCACTCGACGTTTGTACAAATTTAGACCTTGTTTGAGGAATTAATTATGTGATTGAGAGATGGGATAAATGTTTTAATTATTTTTCAAGGGAATTATTTTATTTGATGACAAAAATAAATTTGGTAACTTTTTTGGGGGAAAAAATTACCAACAAATTCTAGTTATTTTTCTAATAATTGTTTCTAATACAATTCTGGTAATTTTTATAGTAACTTTGTAGTGAATTTGTTGATAACATTTTAGTGACTTTCTAGTAACTTTTATAGTAACATGTCTAGTAACTTTGATAGTAAATTTTTTCTTTAAAAATGCTCTAAAAATCAATTTTAATAAAATTTCTAGGGAATTTATGCACTTGAAATCTTTCTAAAGGAACTTTAGGAAATAGTAAAATTTAAGGAAATTTTTAAAGAAATATTTGTAAGGAAATTTTCTACAAAACTTAAGGACCTATTTCTGTAGAATTTTTTAAATAATGTTCGCATTCTTTTTCTAGGGATATTATCGGAAATTCTAAAGATCTTTGTAAGAACTCGAAATCTTAAGAGTTTGAAAAAACATATTTATATAACGCAATGTCTTTTATATAGATAAAATAAGTTCCTATACACTTACTTACACTGTTGATCGCGAGTCGCGATCTTTCGCATTTGTTGCGTGAATTTTACGATCATCGGGCCTTTCTCTTCTTCATATATACACTTAACTTAAGCGCGAGAAGAGGAAAGGTCATGCGTTGGATCGTCGAGAAATTGCATTCAATCATTTAACTTTTTTGCATTTCCTCTGTTTTTATTGTGAAATCAAAATTTGAAGAATATTTCTTAAAAATATAAAAATTTTGTTTCAAGAAATTCTTTGCAAAAATTCATACAAAAAATTCCCTAGACAAAATCCCTACCGAAGATTCCCTATAAAAAATTCCCTAGGCAAATTTTTCTAGACAATTTAGTCAAACTTCCTAAATAAATTTATTGGAGACAGTTATTGGACGAAAATGCACTAAAGAAAATTCCCCAGATAAATTCTCCAAACATATTCCCTAGACAAATTACTTAGACAAAATTTCTTAGATGAATTCTTTAGACAAATTCCTTAGACACATTTCCTTAAAAAATTCCCTAGACAAATTCCCTAGACAAATTCTTTAGACAAATGCTCTAGACAAATTCTCCAGATAAATTATCCAGATAAATTCTCCAGACAAATTCCCTAGACAAATTCCCTAGACAACTTCCCCAGAAAAATTCCCTAGACAAATCAATTGTCCAAATTCCCTAGTCAAAATGATGTAGATTTTTTGTTCTAGATATATTTTTTTCTTGTTTACATTACAACAGATGACACAAATTAATTATATAAATTGTGATAGTGGAGAGATTGAAATACAATCATATGAGTATTTTTATCGACGAAAAACGCCGTGTGTTGACATTATAATGTGGAAGTTTGCGTGTGTGTAATCACGACTATATGTAGTCACGTTATCAGACAGACTTTGTGTTTACCAATGCTTTGGCTATGTTTTTAGTTTAATTTAAACTAGGTTTTGTTACCATTCTGTTTGCTTTTTATTTCCACTTCGACATTTTAGTGAAAGTGTGTCGTAGATACATTTCAGTGATCTAAGGTAAAAGCCCGGTTTCCGACACAATGTGTAATATAAGGATGGAAATAGGATTTTCAATGTTAAATATCGAAAATCGGCGCAGTCACGGAAACCGGTGTTACTATTTTACTTTGATAAACGTTTGTTTCTATTTTGTTGGAAAATTATTTCTAAAAAATTTATCTTGGAAATTTTTTAATTTCCTAAAAATTAAAAAATTCTTCTTCTAGTAATTGTTCTATGGAATTTTCGGATTTAGTTATTTTTTGAATATTTTTATACAAAATATTCAGATCTGTTTATTTTTTATAATGCATTTTTCGACTTAGTGACTTTTCTAGGGAATTTTTTATTTTAGAGAATTATGTACGCAATTTTGGGATCTAGTAACTTTTCTAGGGAACTTTCGAATTTAATTATTTTTCGAATATTCTTATACGAAATATTCGGATCTGCTTACTTTTTCTAATGAACTTTTTTTAGTTATTATTTCTAGGGAAATTTATCTCGGAAATTTTTATGTTTAGAGACTTTATCAAAAAATGTATCGAATCAAAATTTTTTTGATTTAGTGACTTTTTTAGGAAATTTTTTAATATACTAGATCTAGTAATTATTCTATGGAATTTTAGGATTTTGTTATTTTTTGATTATTTTATATATACATGTATATTTAGGGAATTTTTCAGAAAAATTTCCTACGAAATTTATAAATTTGTACATACCAATCCAGTCTCGCACTGATTTTTTTTCCAATTAATATAGTAATTATTAAATAAGTTTAATGAAAAAACAGAAATAAATGTTCATTCAATTTGCAGAGTAAATTGCGATAAACTTGGCCATTAGAGCGAAACCACGATCGTATAAAAGTAGGTGTCCCGACGGCTCACTCGCAACGATCCTCTAATCAGCGCGACTACTGACACAGGAAATTTCAATCTTAGCATATGTGAACGGCGACAAGCGGCAAGAAAAATCTTTTATCTCTTTTATCAACATCGCAACAAAAGGGCGTCAAATTGTTACGAAATCATGCAACTATCGAATAAATAAATAAAAAAAAACAATCATTTTCTATATTGTTTTATGAAACAAATTGTCTAATTCTATAAATTTGGAGATTTTTTTGACAAGAGTCTGGTTTTTAGAGATACAAATCAAAGAAACGGTAGTGTTTCTGGCCAAGTACATCATTTTTTGTGCGTTTGTATTATCTAGGGAATTTCTCTAGAGAAATTTATTTCGTGATATTTATTTAGAGGAATTTCTCTAGGGATTTTTCTAAAACATTTGTCTAGGGAATTTGCCTGGGGATTTTTCTAGAGAATTTTTCTAGAGAATTTTAAATCTAAGAAACTTTTATCTAGATAATTTTTTGTAACAGCTGTTTTTAGAAAAAAAGTAATTTTTGAAAAAAATCGAACGCAACATGGGAGACGATTATGAATCTTTTTTGCCCGATATTTTTTAATTTCGATTTTCTAATAAGAATAAAGCAAAAAAGCAATAAGTTAGCCCTCACGGACGAAGATATAAACAATTTACTATTTTATTTTATACTAACTATTGCCGCATTTTGATATAAAGTATATAGATATTTTATATGTTATATATAATTTTTATATTTTTTATAAAAATATAAAAAATGCATTTTTTATATATATCATTTTATAAAAATGTTATATAATATATAAAATATATATATATATATATATTTTATATAAAAAAGCGGCAATAGTTAGAATATAATAAAATATAAAATTGTTGTTGATATCTTCGTCCGTGAGGGAGCTGACACAGAATGCAGGCTAATTAAAATACTTCGTAAGAGATGACAAAAGGAAACTTGGAAAATGGCATTCAATGAAGACACATTTCGTATTTACAAATGGCAAAGTTTTATCCAAATGAGTTTCGTAAAAAGGAAATATATATTAAAGGGATACTATTACAGTTGACATAAATATTTTGACGCAAGTTTGCATATTGTTGCGCGCATCAGATCCCCCAACATTCTGCTCTTTGGACTGACTTTTCCATTTGTATTATTATGACAAGCGTGCAATTAGTATATATATATATATATATATATATATATATATTACAATGTTCCAAAAACATTATAGAGCGATATAATTAAAGATAATGATTTGCAAGCCAACGGTCAATTCGATCGTTAAAATCCCAAGAAGAAATTCAACCAGATATGCCATATCAAAAATTGTCCCTGGCTTCTTCAAAATTTCTTGCCATGTCGGAGGGCTATAAAATTTACTTTGAAGTAAATTACTTAATTTATGTAAATTATCATGTAAATGTATTTAACTTATACAATGTATAACTTACAATATTTTACCAATTTACTACAATGCGTTACTGTAAAAATTTATTCTAAGACGTTACTTTAAGAAATTACTCTATTAAGTTAGTATAATGTATTACTTGATCAAGTTACTTTAATAAATTACTTTATTGAGTTACTTTAATAAGTTACTCTAATAAGTTACTCTAATAAGTTGCTTTAATGAGTTATTTTAATGAGTTACTTTAATACGTTACTTTAATGAGTTACTTTAAGAAGTTACTCTAATAAGTTACTTTAATGAGTTATTTTCATGAGTTACTTTATTGAGTAACTTTAAAGAATTAATTTAATAAGTTACTTTAATGAGTTACTTTAAGAAGTTACTCTAATAAGTTACTTTAATGAGTTATTTTCATGAGTTACTTTATTGAGTAACTTTAATGAATTAATTCAATAAGTTGATTCTCTAAAGTAATTTACTTAAATTATATTTTTTCCAATTTCTATCTTAATTTCTTTTTTTATAAAATTTATTTTTTTTCCTCGCAATTCTTCAACTTTTTCAAAGTAACTTTGCCATCACAAAGCCACCACAAAAGTTATATACGACTTCCCGATTGCGCGACAAATATGAGCATATATCATATCCAAGCCATATACCGAAAGAAATGTTTTTTTTGAGTGGGAGAAAGGGGGGGGGTAGGAATCTTGAAGAATCAAACCACGTTAGAAGAATAATTCGCATTTGTGCACGACTTGAATAAAGAGGTTTGGTGCGCCTGACAGACAATTTGTTTCCGCGCTGGCGCATTTAATTTCGCAAAAAGCGAGAGCCAAAACAGAAACAAGACAAGACCGAGTTGCAAGGAAAAGCCAAACGAGTGTATCCGAGTGCATTTTAGTTATTTGCAAACGTGCGGATGTCACAGCCAGACTTTTCCACTTCCGCCATTTTCGCGTTAGTCCGCTTATGGATTTGTTATTTATGTTAACAATTTTGTTTTATCCCTTCGAATTATTGTTTGAAACAACTTTTAAGAAATTATTTTCTAGACATTTTTTGGCGGGAAATTGAACAAGTTCGATTCAAAAAATTGAATTCAAATTCCAAGTTCTTAAACTAAAGTTTTATAGTAACTTGTTTTTTTTTAAGTAAGAAAAAAGAAGTTGCTATAATGAATTAATAATGAGTTACTTTACTAAATTAAGTAACTTAGTAAAGTAACTCATTAAAGTAACTTATTAGAATAACTTATTAGATTAACTTATTAAAGTAACTCAATAAGTAACTCATTAAAAAACTCATTAAAGTAACTTATTAGAGTAACTTATAGTAACGCATAAGAGTACATTCATAACTAAAATTAGTTTCTTATGGAGTGAAATATCTAAAATCTTAGTTAAATACTAAAATAAAATTTGTGAGTCATGTGAAAAAACCTAATTGTTCGTTAGTAATTTGTTATAAACAATAAAAAATGTCTACTTTTGAAATAGATTTTGGACATTCATTAAGGAAAAAGAATTTATCACAGTTTTTCGAAAAAGTATCCAAGAATGAGCAACACAGCACTTTTATTTTTTCAGTTAATTATTTTTAACAATTGTTACAAGTTAAAACGAGTATATTGATAGGAAATTCATATCGAAAAAGTATTTTGAAAATCAAAAACTCGATAAAAAAGCTTTCAAAGTTTATGTTGTGTACTACTGTTTATTGCACTGTATTGAAATATTGCAGAAAAAAAATATTTTTTATTGTAAAATATTAAAAAATATTATACCAGTACTTCACAAATAATAGCTGTTTTTCAATAAAACTATTTTTAAATGTTTAACAATTAATATGTTAAACATTTAAAAGACGAGAAAAAGTCTCCAGAAAAGTTACCAAAAAAATGTCTAAAAACGTTACTACAAAAAGTTTGTAAAACAACTTTTTTTAAATTAAAAGTTGAAATAAATACAATTAAATAACTTTTTCATTTCTGCTATTACTTTGTAAATCTACAAATTCCCTGGAAATTTCCCCAAAAGTGCCCATATTAATTAATATAGGAATTCTAAAAATTAATATAAAATTACTTAAAAATGCCTTAGAAATTTGATTTTTGAATTTCGTAAAAGAATGTGAACCAATCAAAGAATTTATTCAATTAATTTAATTAACGTAAAATTCCCTAGATTAGCATTAAAATAAGATTTACTTCGGAAGGATGCGAATCTCTAAGCTTATTGAAATGCGTCTATATTGATTAGTACATACGTACACGAAATTTGTTGGACGAATTAATTTACGTCTTGTACGCTTACACTGTGATTGTAATTAATTCATTGTGCTAATATATATATATACATATAGTAATGTGATATCGTAATTATTTATTTACTGTAATTTTCCGATGCTTCATACGAAATAGAAGTAAGATTTCAATTTACACGTAAATGGAATATTATTTTAAAAAATAAAATAAGAAGCTTGGTATTATCATATTTCCTAAAATTACATTAAAGTTCTTTAGCAAGTGAAAATCACTAAAATTTTTACTAGAAAAATCATTAGAACATTACTTAAGAAAATCCTTAGAAATCCCTGGGGAAATTCTTAAAAATTTCCCCAAGAAATCAATGGATAAGTCCCTTAAAAGTTCTAAGAAAAATGTAAATCCCTAGATTTTTCCTGTAAAAATACACTATAGATTTGTCCTAGGAAAATTCCCTAGATTCTCCTAGACAATGAACTAGATTTTTCCTAAAAAAATGCCCTAGATTTTCTCTAAAAATACACTAGATTTTCCTTTTAAAAATCCCTAGATTTTCCTTTTAAAAATCCCTAGATTTTCCTTTTAAAAATCCCTAGATTTTCCTTTTAAAAATCCCTAGATTTTTCTTAAAAAATACACTAGATTTTTCCTAGAAAAATATCCCAAACATTTCTAGTAAATACTACTAACTTTTGTTTATTCAAATGCATTACTTGATTAAATTCATGCGGTATCAAAGTAGTCGCTGACTTTAGCAATAGTTGTCAGTTTCTGTTCATCAAAGAAGAAGAAAAAAAGGAGAAGAAGATCGCCGCAAGACTTGGGCATATTTTGTTTTGGACTTTGATGGCGGTTTGATCGACTTATATTCGCGATGTCTGTTACAAGCGTATTCTAAATTCAGATACAAAACTTGAGAACAGTAAGTATTCGTTGAATAATGCATGCATCCTTTCACCGAATCTGACGCGAAACAAGCGTCGGTACTTGTTATTTTATTTGCCACTTTAATCGCTTAAATTGTAACATCCTGCATTGATATTTCTGCGGGAACATCATCTTATTTTCACAATTACTATTTTCTAGAAATATCACTAAATAAATTAACAACAAAATTCCATAAAAATGTTTTAGTAGTTTTTCTAGTAACTTTTCTAAACATATATTTCTAGTAACTTTTTTTATAGTTTTTTGCTAGTGACTTTTCTTAGTATATTTTTTGGGGTCTTACCTAATCATTTTTTAAAGACATTTTCTCAGTTAATTTATCTAGCAACTTTTTCTAGTAACTTTTCTAGAGATTTTTTTCTAATAACTTTTTCTGGGTATTTTCTTCTAATAAATTTTTCTAGTACATTTTCTGGATACTTTTTCTAGTAATATTTTCTAGTTACTTTTTTAGTACTTATTTCAGTGAATTTTTCTAATGACTTTTTCTAGTGCCCTTTTTAGTGCCTTATTTTAGTGTCATTCCAGTGATTTTTTAGTAATTTTTGTTAATTTTTTAGTTAAAGTATTTTCATTAAGAAAAAACGATAACATTTATATAGAAAATATAAGCAAAAAAACATTGCTCGTTACACAAGAGATGAATTTTCAATATGTATTTGATATCCGTTTAACGCTTCATTGATTTATTGAAATTTCCGCCAGTCCGTTTGGAGCAATGAAGTTGAGCTTTATTTGCAAATCAGATTTCATTTCGAGAATATATCAACCCTTGCTTTTCTCGTTTCTCCGCTTTCCTTTCTTTTTCTTGCTTCTATGATGCTTTTGCAATTTCATTTCACGACACGTACATGACATCTTAATTGATAAATTGCACTGCTTATATTTTTTTAAGGAACTTTTCTGGGAAATTTTTTTGGGGCATTTTACAGAAATTTTTATCTAGGGATTTTTCGGAGAAATTGTTATCTAGGGATTTTTTTAGGAAATCTTAATCTAGGAATTGTTTAGGTAATTTTAATCTAGTGATTTTTCTAGGAAATTTTAATCTAGGGTTTTTTAGAGAATTGTAAGCTAGGAATTTGTCTAATGACTCATTTTCTGGGAGTTTTTTCTAGTGATTTTGTAAATCAGGTAATATTACAAATTAATATTTTACATAACAATTTTTTTTCTATTTTTTCCTTCCGAAGGCTGATAGACTTTTACTAATAAAACCTCTCAAACTCAATGAAGGCGACACATAAGACGTTGACGCAATTGTTATAAGCCCCGATGAGGAAGTGTCCTTGTGGAAAAGATTTGTAAAAAAAAGAAAAAGAAGTAAAAGCTCTGCGCAATTTATTGGATGAAATGCAAATTGAATTGACAACGTCGCGTTTGCTCTGTGATTCGTGTTTAAATCGATGAGAGTTTAGACGAAACGAATGAAGCTCTCGTATATATGCCAATGACACCAGTATGTCTGTCAACAATTTTGCCATAAATTTGAACAACAGATGCAAATCAATTTTAATAACACGACAAGAACAGTCGTCGTTGCAAATAAATTGTCCCAATTTTGAAAAGCTTTAAAAATAAAACATGTACAATAAAACTTCCTAGATAAAATTCATTGAAAAAATTTGTCGAAAATGTAGAAATTTACCCTAGAATTTTTCCTTTAAAAAATCCCTAGATCTTTTCATTAAAAAATTCCTAGATCTTTTCATTAACCTTCCGATGCCCAAGCGGGGCGACTTAGTCGCCCCAAAAATCGATTTTTATTTGTATCTTTGTGTGAACTCTATAAATACACTTGAAATTTTACAACAATTAGTATTTTGAGTTATATTTTTATAATGTAAAACGATTTTAATGATTTCGTGTTTTATTATTTTTTTATAAACAATTTGTGTGGGGCAACTTAGTCGCCCCGCTCCAACACTTGTATTGTAAAACTGATTTTTTTTAATATATATCAAATATTTTACGTAGTTATGACCAATTACAGCCAAAATTGTTAATTTAATTAATGATTTTACACTCGATTAGAACAAGAACAGTAAAATGTGTTTCTTGCAACAATAGTTCCGGAAGCGAGTGATGTATTCAAGTGTTATTGTTCAGAATATTACAGATATTATGTCTATTATTTTAATGTTCCTTTTTTGTTGC
>JABFPJ010001069.1:0-29200 GCA_022817425.1 Gryon sp. ZL-2020 | reverse complement strand
TGATTTACTTCATTACCAATCCTTTATTATAATCACAAAATTATTTACTTAAATCAAGTGATAATGCTTTTGTATATTCAATCACTGATAATAATAAATTTATCTCTTCGTCTGAATGATTACAGAAACACAATCTGTTACATTTACAAAATATCCCTCAACGAAATCGTAGAAAAAGTAATAAATATGTATAGACATTGGTTTGTCTGCATTATATAACTAAGTCCACAATTCTTAATGTTAAATGTTCAATTGATTCACTTCAAAAATTATATTGTTATGAATTTAGTAACGGATACGACGAACAATTGACTCAATTTTGCAAAGTAGACAGAAATCAAATGATCAATAATTAAATAAGTTTCACAACTGATAGAATGGACTAAATCACGTAAATTTGCGTTTTATGATGTAATACATTCTGGAAATAAGTTGTGCAAAAAATACATCTTTCTTTCTCTCAAGAGAGGATCGAAAAATTGCACTTCCTTTGCATAGAATCTTAATACTTTTCCTCTCTAGGGCTAATAAGTTTTGAAAGTAATTTTGCATATTCCATCTTTACAGGGGTGAAAAATGCTATTTTCGTTCCTTTCGGCCCAAAAACATAGAAGTTTATGAGGAAGAAAAGTATTGCATATTCTAAAATTATATTTAAGATAATGATAATAGCATTTACATAAAAGCTGCCATAATTAATTATTATTAAAGTAGTCTAAGATTATATACTACTTTTTATGTATAAATAAAATAAAAACAAAAGAATGGAGTCTTAATCCTTGACTTGAATACAAAAGTATCACTACCCAAGTAAATTATTTGCTTCTTTCAAACAAAGAATGTATGTAAAATTCAAAGTGACATTTATTTTTAGTTTCACTTTCACCCTTCCAAATCTGAGCATATCAAAAATAAACAAAAGCGATTAATTTTCCATCAAATGCAGCCCAATCAATTAATGTCATATTCTCAATGTCTTATATTTCATCTTGAAACCTTATATTTCATCTCTCAAACCACAACATTTTTCTCATGTCAATCAATAGCCTCATATAACCATTCTCATTTAAGACAATTAAGTCTTCTATTGGATGCTTCTTTTATACAATACAAAATTTTGAACCAACATTTTACCTCGCTTAAAATGCTCTTTGTTATCCTGAAAATAACAAAATAAAGGATTGATTGAAAACTATATTATCAAAGGAAGCCGCACTGAAATGTCAAAATGAATTAATGTTTACAAAGGTGACATTACAGAAGATGTGTGCAAAAAGTGTGACGTACCTTTAAAAATTGACTGTTTGTCTTATAAATTGAAAAATGGAAGCAGAAGCGACGCGAACACAACGGTCCCTCTTTTCTTGCAATTCACGCAAAATTCTCGTAACGATATAGAAAAAGTGACTGTTGACAATGACTGTTGACGAGCGTTTATTTCATAGTTTGCGATTCGTCCTATGGGAAGGCCTCGTTAAGTCTGAGACATACATACATCATGACGGCACAAGCCACCCGATTATTACGAGAGGGCGCTTCGAAGGAGAAAACACATCTCTCTATCGCGCCGACTCCGACGTAAAAGAGTTGAAACCCAAGTCTAAACACGATGTCTAAGTTTGTTTCATGCACCTTGCACTAGATCACACAAGAATTCATAATCATAACTATTTTAAATTTAGAAAATATTCATTCTCATACAACTTATATTAACTTTTTGTAATTACAAAACAATTTTTTTAGTTTGTAAAATTTGATTAACGCATTATATTTTTTTGCAATGTATGCCAAATTTTAAAAACTAAAAAATCTTGTCTTTTCATGTACAATAATCCATCATTTATAATTGTTCAATATTTAGCTTTCATTTTCTTCGAAAAGAAGATAATAAATGTTTAATTGCAATGCAAAACTAACAATTTCTCAAGTATTTACATTGGAAATTTGCAATTAAAATTCAAACAAATGTATTTCTTTAAATAATTGTAATCAAACCACCTAAAATTATAAATTCTTTCTATTTTAAAAAAGTAACGCTTAAATTGAATAAAAATTGCAAAGTTATTATTCTCTAAGTTTATACGAAAAGTCGAACAAAAAATGGTTATATATATACATTTTTTGATTTCCCCAGTGTATGCGATCGATCGCACGCACACTGCACAGAACAAAGACCCTGCGTTTACTTTTGCAATATCATCTGATTCAAGGTCACTTTCTGCAGTTATTCGCAATTCAGTGCAATTTGAAATAGTTAACTGCTAATAAAAATATATTAAATTACTTGAATAAAAAAAAAAAAAAAAATACGTTGAAGCAAATAAAAGTATCTTTGGATTTGTTAAAATTGTTCATAAATATATTTTATTAACATTTAGATAATTTGTATTAATAATGGAGATAGTTTAATCATAAAAATAATTGCACACTTTTTTTATTAAAAAAAGCAATGGGATATTATTTTATAATATATATGTTTAATAATAATGAATTTCCGTTTAAGCAGCGATTTCAATTTTTTAACCACAATTGCACTTGCAATTCAAAGTGTTCAAAACCACAAGAACTTATATGCACTTATCGTTGCATATGTACATAAAACTGGTCTGCAAAAGTAAAATTGTGGAAAATGTTTTATACAGTGAACTGAAAGAAGCAGGATGTAATTCAATTTTGATTGACGATAAAGCATTGAATATATATAATAAAAATATAGTATATAGAAAGAGGATAAAAATGTAAAAAATTATGAATAACTTTATGATCATTATATAAAATATTTTTTTCAATTTAAAATATCCAACTGCGAAGTTTCTTAAAATGCTGATTTTTCAAATAAATTTTATAGCAAAAAATTATTGAAAAAAGAGAAACGCATAGCATATAATATAAAAATATCAAATAATGATGATATAAATTTTTAGAAACAATAATCGATCTTCGGCAATATTTATATACGATATAAAATAGTCGCTAAGGAACGTAATTATTGAAATGGAAAAATGGTTGAATATGATAATAAATTACATAAAATGTGATCGACGTTATTTAGGTGAAGTTTATTTTTAATCCGCCATGTCTATTGAATGCACAATAATCATTTGAAATGTAAACATTGTTTTAATAAAATCTTTTCTTCCAAAACAGTTCACATGTTTCAATTCAAGTTAAGTTAGTTAACATAAATAATTATCCATGCTAAACGTAATTTGTAATTCCAATTTTGTTGTTCCAATGCAATTTTAATCTTAAATTCCAAAATTGAATAAAATGTTCAATATAAATAAAAGCAACAGGTAAAACAAAATAAGCAGAATGTAGCATGCCTTTAATATAAAACAACATTTATTCTCATATTACAATTCTTAATATCAATAAAACTAATATAACAGAACACAATGTTTTAATAAAAATATCTTCCTTTACATTTCAAGAGAATCTAATTCTATTTGTGACATCAATATGTCATCATCACAGCTAAATAAGTCACTTCGGTCATCATACTGACTTTTTATCACAGGTGGTGTGACTTCTGTTTCCGGTATTGATTCGTCATCTTGTCTTTTAAACTGCAAAAGCTTGAATTTAGCCGAGTTAACATTAACACCACCTTTTGATTCAACTTTCGTTTCATTTTTTGACTGCTTATTTGTTTCAATAATCATTTTGACTTTTTCGTCTTTCGTTGTCGTTGATAAACCTTTGATAGAGTTAGTTTTATTAACATTTGAAGTATCATTTATCGTTGTTTGCAAAAACGCAGTTGGCACTTTTTTCTGAAAATTAAACTTTTTCAAATGTGCAATCTTATTTTGATCTATTCTCTCATTATTTTCAGAACTTTGAGTTCCAAACGACTTCTCAGTTTTGTTTTCACGATCTTGACACGAATCATTGCACTTAAAAGAGTCTAATAATCGAGTTTTTGATGATTTTGTGGAAAAGAAACTTTCTTCAACCTGAGATATGTGCTCATCAACAACGAAAAACGCTTCATCATCCATATCAAAGAAATTATCGACTTCTTTTTGACTTTCAATTTGTTCTTGCTGACTTGCGGTTCCATTGGAAGTATTATTGTTATTTATCAAAGTTGATGAAAAAAGAGGTTCCGTTACTTTAGAAGTTGAACCGCGATCATCACTTGATGGTTCATTTCTTACAGCTGAAAATTCTATATCCATATCATTCTGCGCAAAGTCCATCTCATCGTCGAAAAAGTTGTCAAAAATCTGGCTTTCATCGTTCTGCTTTTGATTCTGTTTATTAACGTTATTTCTCTGCTCCGTCACTCCGTTGTCACTTTTAACGCATTGATTGAAGTCATCTACTGAATTACCAGACTGGATGATCTCCAAATTCGATGTACTAACGATTCTTTCTTTCGGTGAATACATGCTAACAAGACTATTTTGCGAAACCATAGCATAAAGATACATTTTGCTTGAAATAAGTCCAACATCTCGCAACAGCATCACAACTCCGTAATCCAAAACGTTTGGATATGTATTGATAATTTTACAATGCAAGTAACATTCGATCTCGCCGGAAAAATCTTTCAATACAATTTTCGGATTGTTTGAACTATAATCTATGGATTGTACAATACCCGCCATAAAAGGCACTTTATTGTATTTAAATTGTTTTGCCTTTGCTTTTTGCTTGACGCTCGCAATGTCGTAACCTTTGAGAAAATTGCTTGGCAAATCTTCAAGCATTAATTGCCAGGCGCCTTCGGTGAATAAATTTTTTGTTCGTTGCGAACAGAAGGCACTGCTGTCGAACTTTCCTAAAGAATCGTCTTTTAAACTATCGCTATCAGTGATTTCCATGAAAACCGGAGAGTCTTCAGAATCGTCAGGCAAGAGACCAGCTGGCCCGGGAAATTTTCGTACCAGAGTTCGTTTGGGCAAGACAGTTGTTTCACTTTTTTTGAAACAATCGAGAACAAGTTTACGTCTGTCGTTGTTCTTAGAAACTCCAGAATTTGAATGATTTTGAAGATCTACAATTGATGAAGTCATTTTGGAGGTGAGTTTTTCTTGCGAAATCCATCGCTCGCTGTCCTTTGAAGTTCCAGGTTGTGGCTCGAATACTGGATTTTGAGTTGATGTTGAGAATCCGCATTTAGATGGTTTTGGAATGTTTGTCAGTTTTGTTGAGTTAAAAATGGTCGACTGATGCTTTTGAGACTGCAGATTGGAAGAAGATTGTAGCGATTGAGAAATTACTTCCGACATTGAGGAATTTGTTTTTTCTTGAGAATTTAATTTATTCTGCGACGAAGTTTCTGTAAAATAATTATTATTAGAATACATTCTTGAGGAATCTTTAATTTTATTTAAATAATTACAAATAAATGTTGCAAAATGTATTTACCTTTAACTCCACAATCTTCCGAATTCTTGTTCTTAAACAATTCAGCAACCTTTAGTCTTCTGTTTATTGCCTGACTCTTTTGTGAATTAGGGAATTCATTTTTCTGCTGCGTAAGGGCACTTTGCGAATCAACAGATTTCTCGTTGACATTGTTATTCGAGGGTTTTTTAAACAATTCTAAAACTTTGTTTCTTTTATTTAATTTCGTCTCAGAGGCAGTGGTGTTTAATTGAGAATTTAAAATTGAATTATTCGCATTATTCTGCAAGTTTAATGTTTCCGAAAAAATTGCCTCATTATTGTCGATCTTCCTTTTTTTCAAGTCTGTCCTATCACCGTCATCAAATGAAGTGTTGATGTCCTCAAAATCATTCAGATAGTCCTGCGAATAATTATTATCATAATTAAAATGCATTAATAAGAACAAAGATATATTAATATTTTCCAAATATATACAAAATGTTTACTGTTTTTTACATTTCTGTATTATTTTCCAAGATGTCATTAATTTTTATTATATAATAATATAATAAAATTGTTTATATAATATAAAAAAATAATTAAAAAATCAATCAATTCAATAATAATGTTAACATTGTAATATTGGTTATATTTTTGGTAAATTCTTTAAAGAAAATACTATAATTTCATCACATGACACTTTTAACCTTAAATATAATTTCATAAAGTGAATCTGATATTTGTCAATCCAAGTAAGGTGATATATTTGATATATAATAATCACTTAACATTTACATATTTGAATAATTAAGAATCATTAAAAAATTACCTCGCCAAAATCCCAATCAGTTTCGTACATTTTAACTTCTAATTACAATCTGATTAACTACATTAGTTTTTTCTAATATACGTACGGAATACAATAAATAATGTTTTCTTTAATTTATTGGTCAAATAATTTGTCAATATAACATTTTATATGAACAAACTAAGATATTTAATCAAATAAGTTTTTTCTTCTTTTAATTCCTTTCATTTAAAAGTTGTGAAACTTACGAATCAACACAAATGAACTTAGCAACAATAGAACAATCATAACTCCATGGTAAGCAGATAGAGGTCATTAAATACATTTCAAATGAAGGCGGGAAAATGTATATCGTTTATGAAAATGATGTACAAAATGTTGATGTATTATGTAATTTCTGTTTATTTTCATATGGCTTTTGAAGATAGAAAATACATGAAAATATACATCATTGAAGGTTTATCACATAAATAATCAGTCTTATAATTTTAAATTGTGTAAATCTGGTAAACGGCACAATTAAGGCCAAAAAATGCGTTAATACAAAATGGAAAATTCATTGTTATTAAATTTGTTTTCTGAAAACAATATTTAAAGAAATGAACAAAAAGACGCTTTAAAAAACTATAAAAATATAAATAAAATTACATCCTTTAAACGTTGTATCTTCATACTTCTGTAAAGTGATATTTATGTGTTTACATTACTAATACTTCAACTGATAAATTATATTAAATTTTAATTTACAATTATATGTCAAACTTATTTTGACACATCATTGTTTTGGCAAAATATCGTCACCAGTCAGTAATATCTTCTTGCTTGCTTATGTCGTCATCTGAAAAATAAATTTATTTTAGTTTATAAACTAAAACATAATTTTTATATTAAATAATATATATATTATTTAATATAAGAATTATGTTTTTATTGAATGTAAATTAAGAAAAAAAATATACCAGAATTATCTTCACTTTGGGCTGTTGATGGACTTATCTTCTTAGTTTCCAAATAATAATCTAATTTATTTACACTGGCTAATATTAGCCCTAAGAATGGCGGGGAAGGCTTAAGTGGCCTTGACAAATATTCCGGATGATATTGTGTTGCTATGTAGTATTTATGGCCCTCTAATTCCATAATTTCCATTCTCACACCATCTTCATCTTTTCCTGTAAAGTAACAAATTAAATGCAATACGTTAATTTAAACAGATATAAATATAATATATTTTTGTATTTAATAATTTATCAATATATAACATTTCTCTACTAGTTTTAATCGACGTTGAAGAATCTGATTAAAAATAGCTCTGATATTGATAATGACAAAATAATCTTATTGATTTCAATATTACTATATTTAATGTGGATTGGTTCTGCGTAAACAAATACGTATATAATTAATATTAAGCTAATAAAACGTCTACACCATCTGAAAAGCATACAAAAACTTATGAAATATTAATTTTTAAATCGTAATTAAGAAAACACTACCTTGCGAATTTTTCTATTCGAATGAATGTTTTAAGTAGCAATAATATTATTGTTGATTAAGGTAGCCTTATACTCAGAGCTAAATTTCGAAATTATTTTATCTAACCATACACCTATATTTTGTATAAAAATGTTTGTATACTTAAATTAATTCAAATTTAACCATCATTGTTTGATAAAAAATACAATTATGCCATGTTTATAATAATATAAAAGTTAAAATTATCATTTAATATAAAGTATAAAATTATATTCTTAATTAAAGTAACAGATTATAGATTTATTTTATAATCAAGCAAAATTTTACCTTATCTAATAAATTAATTGCTATTTAGTTTTCTTACCTACAAACTTCATACCAGCAGCTTCCAAATCTGCAACATATTTTGGATTGACTTCGTACCTATGTCTATGTCTTTCATCAACTGCATTAACATTTCCGTACAATCGTTCTGAAAGCATTTCCAGATTAATATAAATCCCTAAATTACATAATCAGATTACCTTGCTGAATTATATATTTAAAAGCTTACTCATAATCGAATTTGCACTAGTAAACACGGTAGTTCTCTTTCCAAGTCTCATTGTTCCTCCTAAGTTTCCGGAATTATGTTCAGGCATATCTATCACGATCGGATACACAACATCTGGATCGATCTCTGTTGTATTTGCATTCTCCAGTCCCAATGCATTACGAGCAAATTCGATTACAGCGGCTTGCAAGCCCAAGCATATCCCAAGGAATGGTTTATTATTCTTACGACACCACTTACATGCTGCAATTTTACCTTCCATTCCTCGTTTTCCAAAACCACCAGGAACTATAACGCCACTAAAATTAGAAAACCAACATAAATATTACAAAATCATTATGAATCACTCAACTATTATTAACTTGATAAAAGTTTAAACTAAACTTGAATTTTACTTTGAAACTTAAAGATGATATGACTGTTAGTTCGAAAAAACATGTCTAAATGAATGAAAATGATATTATTATAAATGTGTGGAACCATTAACATGATGTTTTTGAATTTAGAAAATACTGACTCGCTACTACAAAGTTTTTGCCACGCAGTATGATAAACTGTCGGATTCTCCTCTTCCATTTGTTTTTCTAAGTCAGCAGCTTCAATGTACTAAGCAAAACAAATTATATTTAAGAAATATTATAAACAATCATTTGTCACCCAACTTCTGACTCTGCATTATTATACTCACAATCAAGTTCAACTTGACTCCAACTTTAATTGATGAATGCTGAAGAGCTTTAGCAACAGAGGCATAAGAATCCTCAAGTTTTGTATATTTTCCCACAAGAACAATTTTTACTTCTTTTGATAAATTATCTATTCGGCTGACAAGATTGCTCCATTTGTGCATAAATTCTGGTTGCTCAAGTTTATTTAAATCAATATTTAATTGTAATCTATTGTTCAAAAATTGAACTACCTTTTGTTCGTGCATTACCAGCGGTACTTTGTATACTGATGACAAGTCAGGAATTGTAATTACCTATTAATTAAATAAACATTGCATTAAATAAGATTTATATATAGTATTTCAAAGATGTAAAGAAATCAAATATACTTGTTCAGTTCCAACATGACAAAAGTTTGATATTTTTTCTTTGATATTATTCTCGACGGGTTTTTCAGATCGACAAATAATAAGATCTGGTGATAATCCTAATCCACGTAATTCTCTAACACTGGCTTGTGTGGGTTTGGTTTTTGGTTCACCAGTTGATCTTGGCTGCAGAAATAATTATCCACGCATATATTTAACAATAAAAAATTAATTATATATTGAACAAAAAATATTCATTGTAAATACCTGTGGTATTAAGGATACATGTGCAACAATGAAATTTTCCTTCTTTACACGGAATTGAAACTGTCGAAATGCTTCAACAAAAGACATTCCCTCAATATCACCTATGGTACCACCAAGTTCAATAATACAAACCTGAAAAATATTTCTTTCAATTGTTTCCTCAAATGTAATATTTACTTGTTTACTATAAATATGTTCACTATATATTTTTTACCTGTGGTTGTTGACCATCTTCAGTAACAGGTACATTTGCTACTTTTTCAACCCAATCCTGAATCGCATCAGTAATATGAGGAATAACTGAAATTAAATAAAAATATGAATAATTTCAACTCTTTAAACTTATTTTATATAACATTACTTAATAAATGAAAAAAATTGTGTTCAAACCTTGCACGGTTTTGCCCAAATAATCGCCTCGTCTTTCTTTTTCTATTACTTGTTGATATATTTTTCCTGTGGTAATATTGTTGTCTTTATGAAGAGTAACATCCAAAAATCGTTCATAATTTCCAAGATCAAGATCAACTTCTCCACCATCGTTAAGCACATAAACTTCTCCTGCAAATTAAGCAAATATTCATTATTACATTAATTTCCATAATTAAGTCTTATATTTTTTAGAACAAATACTTTGAACACAATTTATATTTTTATAATATTACTATATAATTATATTATATAATACAAAATATAAGACATGAGAAACCAATTGTTATTTTATATAACAGAAAATAACATTAAAAAATAACGATACAAAATGGATTCTCTAAAAATTGATTTGGACATTGATTATAATATAATTTCCAGTTTGACGTAAAACTAGGTTTTTTAATTATAATATTATTTAACATTTTACAATGCTTGTTAAATAATATTCTACTAAATGTATTGTTCTATTTATCAGCAAACTGCATGAGAACAGCAGAATATCAGATAATACAATTTACATTAATAATGATAAGAATAATGTCATTTACTGCTTTGATTAGTCTATTCTGTACATTGTAATGTTAAAAGATGAATGAATTATTCGAAATTAACGAAACGCATGTGTTTATACACTTTGTAAGTAACAACCTTCAATAATTACTAATGCGTTAAACAAAAAAATCGCAATACAAAAAGAGAAACCTTATTGTATTGCAAAATTTCGTTTTACAATATAATAAATAAATATTCGTAGGAATTAATTAAAAAAATATCGTCATTAGGATTTAAAATATTAATGTCCCTGATCATTGAACTGAATTATGATTAGAATTAATTATCTATTTGCAATTTAATTACAAGTACAATTATTTCGTATATAAAACTATATATAATCACGATTAAACATAGTGAAGCACGTGAATGTATGTTGTTCTGGAGTAAACCACGTGACGTTTAATTCACAGTGTCATGTTGCTAAAACGATAAGTAAAAAATTGATTAATAAGTTTTCATTAATCCTCGAACGTTCGGTGAGCTAAGATTAAAAACAATTGTATCCAAAAAAAGAGGTAGACGATTTGCAAATAATCAATAATATAAAACGAAGGACACAGCACGTGGTCAAATACGTTCCTAATGACCCAGCCAAATTGATCGAGCAACAAAGATACGTGGTATTTCTGTAGCTCAATGTCAATGTAAGATTACCATGCTCGTATGGCGAAAATGTTCCAGCATCAATATTAATATATGGATCAATTTTGATGGATGTCACATGGATTCCACAGTGTTTCATAATTGTTCCAAAAGAACTGGATATAACACCTTTGCCAACTCCGCTTATTACACCACCAGTTACAAGAATATATTTCATGATTTCTATCAAAATCTCAACCAACGTAACAAACAAAATTATATATTGCTAATCAAATGACTCCCACGCTTAAATTTAGATTTTTTTATATTTACACACGCGTTTCTTGCTTCCTCGTTGACTTCTCATAAGCTCAGTTTGATGACTGAATACCACTGGCACACCAAGCACTTGGTTTGAATAATTCTGCGCGCGCAACAATTCTGTCTATACTGACAGATTCTTTACATTAAATGTTTTTTTAATAAACAATTAAGCAATTTTCAAGTGAATTAAAATTAGATAAGATAATCGAGCTACAAACTTTATACTTCGTTTCATTGTAAATGGGTTATAAATAGTCATATTAATGATATGTAAAGAATATGTAAATGGTTTTTTTGTGTATAGCAAAGAACTTAGTGTTGTATTGCCAATTAATGCTTAGACATCTTTTAATAAAAATAATTTATTTTTGAAACTAATTTATATGTACATTATTATAATTTATATTATAAAATATATTATGAAGAATTAGATATAAAGTAATAAATTTGTTTCTCAGAAAATTATAAACAAAATTAAGTGTTTAACTAATTTAATGTTATGTTGTAATGTAAACATTGAAATAATTAATTAAAACTTGTACGATATTATTGGATTAAAAGATCATAACATTTAATTACAACCACATAATACTTCAGTTTGAAAAGTTTAAATGAGTACAATTAATAAAAATTGTCCTTATCAAAATGAAATGTCAACATTTCTTAAGAAAAGGTCGTAGGTTAAATTAAACGTGCATCATACAATAATGTCAAAAGGTAATATTACCTATATATGTATATAGATTTTGTTTTTATTTTTATTCAATTTTTACTTGTATACACAACATAAATTTCATAAAGTAATTAAATACAATTAATTTTACATAAATTACATTTCAAATTGTACCCAAAATTTACCAAAAATATTATGTAAAAATATATTTTGTATGTAAAAAAATATATATGTATTATTATTATATATACAATACAAATTTTATAGTTCACTTTAAACATTTAAGAATTTCGTTATTTTCGATCTCTTTCTATTAAAATTAAGTAATATAAGTAAGATAATATAAGCAATAAAAGTCACTGACGATATGAGCTAAAAATTGTGCTCAAATACTTGTGCTTTGATTATTTTATATTTACAACAACAACAAATTCAGGTAGCAATGTTTTTCTTCAGTATACATCATCTCCGTCCAATCGTTCTACATCCCCTCATAAAAGAGAAAGACAAAAGACAGCGCAACAACTGCGTTTGAGTTTGTGATCGACCGCCGAGAGTATCGTTTGTGTTTAATGTAACCTAAATGTCACACAGATTTTGTCAAAAATATGTGCTTGGAATTCAAGCACTTAAATTATCTGAACAAACCAACTAAAATATCCTCAAAAATACTCAAAAACGGAATATTCAAAATTAAGTCTCACAATAAGCAAACTTTGTTTTTTAATATACATAACTGTGTGTGTGACAGTTTAAACTTTTATCAGTGCAATGATTAACTTGTGACGAAGGGAGAAAAGGAAAAAAATTATACACAATAAATTTTTAAATTAAACATCAAGATGCCTTTTAAATTTCATTTAAAAAAGAGTCGTCAATACAACGTACTGTCGAAAAATCAGTATGTAATATGCATTGAATTGTTGGACGCAACGACAATAGAATGCACTTTAAACATCGACAGTTTGGGTCAAGAATGTTTGGACAATGTAACTCAGCGATTAAATTTGGCGCAGCCGGAATTTTTCGGTTTGAGATATATTTCACGTCATGGAAAGTCGTCACCGAGGTGGGTGGATATGAGCAAACCCCTTAAGAGACAATTAGAAAAAGAAGCCAAAAGTTTTAACCTTTATTTACGAGTCATATATTATGTCACTGATGTGCAACTAATACACGATGAGATAACGAGGTATGTTTGTTATTATTATTAATGTTGATGTTATTATATGATAAGAGACAAAAAGCAAAAATATAAAAGTGTTAATGTAATATTTTTGTAGAGATAATGTAATTTTATGTTGATGTATTATCTTGTTTCAGGTATCATTATTACCTACAATTAAAGAGTGATATTTTAGAGGATAGAATACAATGCAATCCAATACAAGCCGCAATGTT
Source organism: Gryon sp. ZL-2020 (assembly GCA_022817425.1). NCBI lineage: Eukaryota > Metazoa > Arthropoda > Insecta > Hymenoptera > Scelionidae > Gryon > Gryon sp. ZL-2020. Next base: position 15,753 of record JABFPJ010001069.1, on the reverse strand, counting down.
AGCTAGTTATTCAATGCAAGCTGAATTTGGCAATTATGATCCTGAAAGACACACAGCGGAATACTTTCAGGAATGCACACTATTTCCTAAAGTAATTCATTTATTACAATATTTATTATATACAAGTTTTTATACAATTATACAATGTGAAATATTAAGGGACATTCATTTCATTTTCTAAAATTGATGATCAAATTGTGTTTTGAATTTAAACTTACAAAACACAAAATAGAGCTAAAGCAGCTTAGACAATTTTTTATTCAAATAATGTTTAATTTTTTATTCTGAATCTTAAAACAATTTCTTTATTAATTATGATACTAAATGATCAAGTTTTTTAATAACAGAACGTTATATTAATTTTGTACTCTACAAAACGAAATTATAAAACTTCAAAAGTTTTATATAACATTATAAGAATATTAATTTTATTTTAATAAATAAATTAACGATTTCAGAGTATAATGGCAGGCGAGTCCAGTACAATTGAAGCCTTATTACAAAGTACAATATGTCAATATAAAAATTTAGTTGGCATTAGACAATCTGGTGCCGAGGATATTTACATTACAATTGTTATGCAATTGGAGGGTTATGGATATGAAACTTTTTCTGCTAAAGTAAATTTTGAAATTATAATAATTAAATATAAATATTATAATACACTGCAAATAATAACTTTTATTATGTGATATTTGCAGGATGAAAGAAACAACAACGTTGTTTTAGGTATATCTTTGAATGGTATTATTGTTGGATGTTCAGCAACTGAAATGACACAATTTTATAGGTAAAGAATATTGATAAAATTACAATATAAATATATTTCTTAACAAATAATCCATTGAATCGAAATTTGAAAAATTATCTTTATTTTAGGTGGAAAGATATAAGTAATGTTATCAATCACAAAAAAACATTTAGAATAGAATGCCAGTCAGATACCGAGTATGCAAAGCAATTCACGTTTAGCGAAGCGCGAGATGCAAAGTATGTTTGGAGATTGTGCATTGCTCAGCATACATTTTACATGCAACATCAAGATTCACGGCCTTCTTCAGAAAGATTACAAACTAATTATTTTGTTAGTGCATTTTTTCAAGTTAATTTATTACATGTAATTAAAAATATTAATTAATTAATTTAATAATGAAAACCGCTTTCTTTGAAATATTAGGATAATGAAGTTGGAGATACAAATGAACCAGCACCGTCTGTGAATATGGAGAGCAATGGAACAGATGAGCACACTCGATGGACAAGCTATAATGACTTGTCAACGTCGCCGTACCCTGTAGTATCGGTATCATCGACTGATATAAACAATCTTCGTGCCTTATTACCGTCCTACAGGCCTGCCCCTGATTATGAAACAGCCGTACAGATGAAGTACAATAATGGCGGAAATAATTCACAGCCTTATTATAATAATCAATCGACGATAGTTGGGGCCGACTTATCTTGTCTGTTGAGTAATGTCGTGAATCGAAATAGATACTAAACATGATCTCATTATATATTAAAATACTATATACAAGGCAAATATTGTTCAATAAATGAAATCAACAAATATGCATCAATTCAAATTTGATATTTGATATCATTGTAATTATGTAAAAGGACTACTGGTTTTTATATATTTTAATTATTCAAATCTTTAATGTTCATAGTTATTATGAATTGTAATATACAAGTAAAATTTTAGATTTATTTGAATAAGTCTGATAACGAAGTAAACGAAGAGATTAATACTTGATAACATTTTATTCTTTCCCAGTATATCAAATCAAAAATTATGTTAAGTAAAATAAATGTATAAATTATTATTGTTATAGATCTTATTGTAAACAATATTTTTATATCTATGCGTGATTTGAGAATTTCGTTGATTCACTTCATAAAATATTTGTAAAAATTTATTTGATAAAATGTATATATATATGTGATTTTCAGGCTACAGAAAATAATGTCTGTGGACAAAAATGATATTTTCGTATTCTTTTTAGGATATTGTATTTTAAAAAAAAAAAAAAACCAGTAGTGTTTACGCTATTTAATTTGCTATTTTGTATAAATAGTAAATGTAATAGCAAGAAAATCGCACTGATTGTAAATTAATTACGTAATTTAATAAGTATATAATTATGCAATTAATTATATGTCGTTATTATAATTACGCAATATTCTTAATTTTAAGATCAATTGTAACAATCGAAATGTCAATTTACATTCATCAATTGATAAAGTTCACTTTTTAAAATACAATATTGTATTAATTTTATTAAAAATATAATATTTACGATATGTGTGGTTTTATATTTATTTAGATTTAGATTAACAATTAAGAAAAAGTTAGAATATTTCTATTCCAAAAAAGTTATCGGAAGTGTAAAATATAACAAAGAATCGGAAAAGAATTCGACTAATCAAATGATCAATATCTTTTATTCAAAAATAATTTAACAAAGTAATCATTTACACATATTTACGCAGTAAGTAAATAGAATATAAGCTCATTTTTAGATTAAACATGATTTTCTGAATAAATTCATAGTTTGGAATGTTATATTTACAAATATAATTCAACATTTTTATATAATTACAGATCACATATCTTTTGCAATAAAATATAAAAATATTTAAAAAATTTATTTACATAATTTTATCAAAAAGTAAAATACATATGACATATACATATTAAATGCAAGACTCAATAGAATTTAATAAAGCTAATGGTTCTGGTTTCGATGAAACAGCATCCACAGTGACTCTCAATTTTTGTAAAGCTTCATTAGTAACTTGTCCAATGGCTACAATTTTTATTTTTATATTTTCATATAAATGTTTTTTTCTCTCTAACAACGGAACAATATATTCAACAGTGGAGGGACTAAAAAATACTAAACATTTAACCGAAGAATCAACAAGTCTATTAAAATCAGCTTCTAAAGTTTTACTCGGTAATGTTTGATAAACAATAATTTTGTTAATCTTAATCCCCTTTTCAGTCAATATTCTGTCTATAGTTTCTCGTGCTATTTCGCTGCAAGGATATAATAAAGGTAACATATCAGATGTGCAATTTTTTATAATAAAATGTGCTAAATTTTCGGCATTTCCAGATTCTGAGCCAAGAATGTTTGTGAAACTTAAACGTTCTTGGGCTAAGGATGCAGTTGCTGGACCAACGCAGTAACAAGGTAAAGATTTCCAATTTTTCAAACAATCTGAGTTCTGCTTTTGAATCAGATCCATAACTTCAATTGACCTTTGACTTGTACAAATTAATCCTGAAAAACGTATGTTTGTTATATATAATATATGTATAAAAAGACGATAAATAAAACGTATTTAAATGTTTACCAGAATATTGATGAACATTTAATAAACAATCTTCAAGTACATCCAAGTTAACAAAATCAAATCTTAAAGTGGGCAAAATGTCGCACTGAAATCCAGCATTTTCTAAAACACTTTGATAAGACTTTTGGGTCTCATTTTCACGGGACACACCTTTGCATAAAATAATTTTTCCACGCTTTTCCGTCATAGTTGTAACCGTAAATTTGTGAGAATTAACAATTAAGTATAAGATTAGTCAATTAAATTGTTCAACTTCAAATTTGATGCTGTCATTTTTATATTATAAAATGAAAATACAAAGGTTAATTGTCACTTTATTTCATAACAAAGCTAGTAAGAATTCTCTTTTTAACTCGTCTAGTGATTCGGAGCATGAAAAAGAATGTACTATAGTTGGCGGGATTATTTGAAATAAGTTTCCCGTCTGAAATTATAAACTAATATTTTACAATCATTATCATTTAATAAATTATATTTTTATGTAACATTGTTGACATATATTTTAAGTGAATAACTTAATCAAAGTTTTAGAAGAATTTTTTATGTTTGGAAAACGTGCGTAATAATTTTTTGTATATTTAACATAATCTTTGTAAAATGAAAAAAATATAAATATTTTCACATATTAAGAAGAATAAACCCGTATTTAATTACCAATAATTTTACAATAAAGTTTATTATAATTTTTTTTAATATTTTATAAATATAAATATAAATATTTGTCTAAATAAACTTGACTGTTCGCGCGGATGATCGCGCACGCATAGTCGTGCCCCACCATTGTCCTATTTCTTCCCCACTTTGATGCCGGTATTATGCGAACATTGCAAACGCCAGTTCCGCCAAGTTCCGCGTCGAACATTCTGCAAATTCTCCGACTATTAATCGGTGTTTTCACTGGTGTGCATATTCGTTGTGAAATTTTTGTGATTTGAGTACCGCAATATGGCAATCTGTAAGTATTTCATATAAAATCTTATACTTAATATAAAATCATTCAATCATCACTTTTAATTAACTTATTTTCAATTTTACTCCAAAATTTAACATAAAAAGTGTAAATTTTGATGTCTATAACTGAAGGATGATTACTTTTCTGAAAGTTCTAAAAAGTATGACATTATTTTTACTACTTCAATGATTGGTGTTAAGTCGAAAGACTAATATTTTAAAAATAGCAATGACTATCCTGCTAAGTGTTTATATTATTTTGGAGTCGAAACAACTTGTACATTGTCGGGATAAAGTATCGATGCATGTATGCGAACATTCATCGATTTAAACAGTATTTTTTTCAAATTCCATGTAAACACAAACTTCTTATAACTTATTTTCATAACACAACAAGTTTGTTCAATTGGACATTACTTATTCATATTACCTACAAAATATGAATCATAGTTTAAAAGAGAATGAATATTCATTTACATTTATAATGAATTATAACTCATGAAAATAAAAAAATGTTTTTAATGTCACATCTGTTGACTGAATTCAAAAAAGAGATTGCAATTGATTAATAATTTATTTTTTCTGAATATTTTAGATGAACGTAACTTGTAAATAATAACCTTGTGATACTTTGTATGTAAGTTTTTGCTTGGGAAATATATTTCTTTGCGAATATCAAACTTGAAACATGGTTAATTTAATTCAGTTTATTCGTGTGATTATGAATATCCTAATCGAGAAAGGGTTTATATCAGTTGTCGTGCTCATAATGGCAGTTGTCAGGGGATATGCTTTATGGAGAGATGCTGACCTCGAAGAAAAGTAATAACAATCAAGACTATTTATTCCAACAGCAATAAAAAAAATTCAATAAAAAAAGTTATAACAAATAATATTCATCTTATTTTTACATTTTATTATTACAGAAAAGATAGATATAATTAGAAGTTGTCTCATTTTCATAAAAATGTCTCATTAATTTGTCATCACTTGGATTGTAAATAATCTGATTAATTTGAGGTAAGATGATTACCAAAGTATTATTCTGTTATAGAACACAACTTCCAAGTCAATGAATAATTGAATAGTACTTGAAAAGGTATTTTCACATACTGGAGGAAAACAAGCGCTAATGAACAATTTATTAAATTGATATAATTATCACTGTTTGCTTTCCATGTATTATTCAATTCTCATATCCCATAAAGAAACTTTTGAAATATCTATCAGAATAGATAAAAAATTAATTTCTTTTGCAGAAATGAATTGTTTAATCTCCGTAGACACTTCGAGTTTACATTTGCAGTTCTTCCAATGCCGTTTCCATTGATTGTAATTTTTGTTCTTGTTTGCTGGTTGGTGGAAAGAAAGTAAGAGACGGTTATTCTAACTGTAAATCCCAGGACGATACGACATAGACATAATAAAAGCAGCGAACCCGAAAGAACGGATGTTCGCTTGGACAGACACCTGTAACTTCCGTGCGCCGATTAAACGTCTAAATGACTCATCGCGGGTGTAATGACGAGAGTTCGTTATGCTCGCACACACATTTCAACATTGCAAAATCTCATTACGTAAAACGATGTAACAAATCAACATTACAAACAATACCTTTGCGACGGATAGATTAACCGACTGATACACTGATGGCCATTATTAATGCAAATATCTGATTAAATCGCACGAAAACGCTTAATTACCGACTTCTGTGATATGACTGTCTGGCATTTAATTAAATCTTTAATCCTTATTTCTTTCGTACATATTATTTCAATAAATATAGTCGATGTTTAAATATGTATATTAGTCGTGTGTAGAATTGTAAATGCCTGATTTTCGATAATTTTACATTTGTTTGTATGGAAATTGAAATTGATTATGAATAACTATGTTCTTAAAATATTGCTATTTTATTTAAATTTTGTTCGTTCTTTATATTTTTCCATTTTGTGATATTTATTATAAATACAAAAATATGTTTTACAGAAGATTACAGAAGTTTTAGAATATTTCAAACACGTCGGCTTTTGGCTTCCTCCTCGTCCTTGTAAGTTACGATTTTCCAGCTATGCGGTAGAATTGATAATTTATCATCCATGTAATGTGCAGCGACCTTCGTTAGCTATGTCTCTTCCAGTATAGTCTTGCGACTATAGCATCTCCTGTTTCTTCTATATCACTTCCTAAACATTTATTCCAGATGTTTCGGTGATGAAATAAGTCTTAAGTTTCAATTGCAATTCAATATTGAAGTTTCAATATCCAAATCTCTACTTCTTCATTAATTACATTGTTATATAATTCATAAAAAAGTATACTTTTCAATCCTCTTTTAGATTAATTACAATATGTTAATATAAAAATTATTAATTTGAAGTTATTTTATACTATCTAATTTTCACGCAGAATTGTTAATTGATCGATTGTAAGTAGAACAACTAAGCATTGATCGATCTTAATATAACACTTCTGCAAAACACGCCATCACTTCGAGACATTCTGGCGCCCATCTTTCACGATTATTGAATTTTCGTCTGTAAACATAATTGTAATATAAATGTCTCAGCAACTAAACAATCCATTAAAAATAGGAAAATAAAATGTTTCCATAGGGAATTCAATTATTCATTGACTTTGAAAGGAAGGAAGACCCAAAAATCGATATGACAATGTTATAACATTAGAAATAAACTAAACGTTACTTACAGTCGGGAAGATGGATTTTCTGCATTGCGTCATAGATAAATAAAAGTTGATCAAGATACGACGAATTTTTCACCGAAATTCAGTTACAACAATCAAGATGGCCAAGACAATAATTTACTGAATAATATGAATGCGTCATTTTTACTTTTATTTTCTGATACATACGAGTAATTAGGAGACTAAAAATAATGACGTTACTGTAATGTCACTTCAGTTTCTTAATAGTTTAAATAAAAGGATTTTGTGATTAATCTTGATCTGTTCATTTAGAATGACAACATGGTAAAGTCTTCCTATCCTTTTAGAGATAAATGAATTTTTTATATATCTTGAATGAAAATCTCTGCAAAATGGATATTTGTTAAGTTTTAACATTTTTTATTATTTACATCTTCAACGTTTATTTGTGGCAAATTCTGTTAAATGGTAAAATAAAAGATTTTATAGATTTTTATTAAAAGCAAAATATGTTACAGTTTTGCAAGTAGTGTACACCATTTGAGCACTTTCATATACCTGACTATAATTCACAGAGCAATTTTCACAATTCTTATAATACATTATTCAAGACACTTGCAATGTAATGATATATGTCTCCGAGCTCTTGTGCACATGGTTAAAATAAAATTTGTTTCACATAGAAGAAATTGCATACATTAAAGGAATTATAACAATTACGTTAAACTGCGATGCAGCTTTAAGATGTTGCATTTCTAATTGCCATGACTGAAGATGTACGTTAAGTAAATGACTCATCGTTCGTTATAAAGCTGTGAGTGCAAGAACGAATTAGCTTAAATGGTTCAAGGCTTAAAAGAAGAGAATAATATCAGTCAATTGTCGTGTAACTTTCGTAAGATTTAGGAACTCTCTTATTTCAATTAAGGGGGATATGTCTATCATCAATTTAGTTTCTGTATTATAACTCTAGTCTCGAGAACAAATCCGTTCCATTTGTTGGCAAAATTGTATGCACATTTTTATTATAAAATAGTCTTCAGATTATTAACATAATTTGACATTTCCATATCTATGCATATGAACTCCAAAAATCTCTATTTTATACTTTTATCGCAATTTTTTATTAAATTTTCTTTTGTTATAAAATCAGATTTATGTTTAGATTGTAATTCATTTTATGTGTTTTATTATAAGTGAGTCAGCACGTAAATTGTGTATAAATAAATTCGCGTGTTCACAATATGTTCACAATTATAGCATGTTATTCACTACGTTGCAGATAGTAAAGTGATTACTCAGTAATCATTAATGTATATGTTTGATATTAATTGGCGTTTCTTTCTGATTATTTTCAGCACTGTCAACTGAGGATAAACTCGAGTACAATTTCTATCCAACTGCTGGAAGTCAACTTCAATTTCGAGTTAAATCTCCAAATGATGCTCATGTTGCACTCACTACTGGACCTCATGAGGGTGAACCGATGTATGAGGTATGAACATTATTTTTGATAAATGAAATTTATATTTTGCTTTAATAAAAATTATGAGAAATGAAGTTTATTTTTGTTTCTATAATATATTATATATAATTGAGAGTTTTTCTATTTCTAATAGGTTTTCATTGGTGGCTGGTCCAACTCTAAATCTGTGATTCGCAAAAATCGCACAAAGCCAGATGTTGCTGAAACCGAAACACCTGGAATATTGTCTGGGGATGAGTTCCGTGGATTTTGGATCAGGCAAATAATTATTTTATTATTTAGATGAATTTTCATTATACTTACTTTCATTATAATCCTGGATCATTTGATTAAATTTCATCTCATTTCTCATTAGATGGTCTGGAGGCAACTTAACAGTTGGAAAGGAAGGTGAACACGATCCTTTTCTAAGTTTTTCGGACCCAGAGCCATTCCAGATAACACACTTCGGAGTTTGCACTGGTTGGGGAGCTTGTGGAGAATGGTTGCTTGAAGGTATAATATCGTTTCTTTTCAATCACAATACAATTTATATTAATATATCAAATTCTTTTTTTTTTTACTTTCATTTTATTTATTAATACTAAATAAAAGAAAAAAGGTTAAATTAATTTTAATTAATTATAATAATTTAAGTTTACATTAGAGATGTCCATTGAATAATAATGATGGATTTAACATGAAACACGTTCTTTTTTATCTATAATGCATTCGGATAATCGGGTCAACTTCACCTACACAGCGATATGCGTTGCTGCATATGGTGGTCGTACGTAAAGTATTTAACGTGTTATCCATAGTATGCAAAGTTTATGTTGTAGAAAAAGCACACATGACATTTTCTCGAACCAACATATTTGCACAACTATGCATTCATCGATCCTGCATGTTTTCGTTTTGTTACAGCATTGCATTATTTTTCTTTTCCTTGCGACTTTAGTTATCAAAACATCAATACATGATAAAAAATGACTATAAAACAAAGATAATCTAGCTTGCAATACCCAGTTTGTCAATAAATCAGAGGACATAATATATTCTTCGTTGTTATTAAGTAGTTTTTAATTGCAATTTATTGAGTTGTAAATGTATGCAAGTCAAAAATAAATGCAGTATAATCATTTTATTTGGTCATGAAAAGTGAGTCAGAAGTCTAGTTTGAAATATTATGAAACAAATATTCGTCAAAAATATATGTCTGACATTTTTTGAACATTAATTCATACGCCGTTGTATTGTCACACTTGCCTTGCTTTGCAGGAATGTGTTGAAATAGAATTACATTTATTAAAGTAGTTTTATTGCAATTTTTCAATCTGACAAACATTTATAACTGTAATTCTATTAAGCTATGAAAAATGCATTTTATTCAAGGTTGAGTAAGTAACTTTTTTTGAAGCGAATTAGTTCAATTACAAAATAGTGAAGAAAGTAAATTATTTAAGTTTTAAGTTAATAACTTTTCTCACGTTTTAAGTTATATTTTTCTGAATGTTTAATTAAATTAATTATGAATTAATTTAAATAAATAATATAATACAAATACAAATATTGTTACTATGTTAAGTTAGCAGTTATTATTTATAAATTTAGTGACTTCTAAACTTGTAGAATAATGTATAACTTTAGTTACAGTTACAATTATAACTCAACTTTGATTCGATTCATGTCTTTATATATAATATATTATAATATATAATATAAAATATAATTTAAAATCAAAAATATTATTATAATTAAAGATTTAAACTGCAATTATATTCGGTGCATTCAAGCAAGAACATTATTTTATATTAATAAAGAATGCCTCATGTGGAATAAATTATTTCTTCTTTATTAATATTTATAATTATTTTTAATCGATCACGTCAATTAATTACTTATTACATTTTTAATATTTTTAATATTCTGAATATGATTGTATCAAAATATTACTTATAACATTTGTCTTTTATCTTGTCAACTCTTTCACGATAGAACTACTTTAATTGTTTCAATTCTTCAGACTGCTATTAAACAACAATCAGCGTCTTTGTTAATTGACTATATATGCGATTACAATTTGACGCAAACATTAATGTTATCCTTTGCATTAAAATGAGCCATAATAACGACAATTTATTTATTATTCGTTGCTCTTTTTTTATGTTTTCCTTTCGTTTTCTCTGATAATGTCCAGCTTAACATAAAAAGCATTTGTGATTATGTGTTATTTAATGCATCAAATTGTAAAATTGCAACTTAAAAATAGATTTCAAATCAATTGAAAGATTTTTATATTGAAATCACTGTAAATAGTTGATTAATGTAAGTTGTAATTTTACAAATCTTCTATTTTTTCATTGATTAATTAATTAAATTTGTATTGTTATCTTAGAAGGTACTCCAACACCATCAGCGCCACCTCAGATTCAAGCAGGTGGTGAATGCTGGTGCGATGCTGCCAATGGGGTGATTCCATCTGGTGCCATAGAAGGTGGAAGCGATAATGAACCTCTGTACGTAGGCAGAGCTCAACACGAAGGAGCTCTTATTCCTGGAAAAGTTCACGCATCTCATGGAGTATGCTATATTCCTTGGGGAGGACAAGAACATGCGAAACCAGAATACCAAGTATGACTTTTTGATTGCATCAAACATAACTTAAAAATAACTGTAAACAATTGATATTTTATTTTAATTTATGATATTGAAAAACAGGTTCTCTGCGGATGTAATCCTGCGTGGATTCCAAATTCTGGCGGAAACATACCACCAAATGCAATTCCTGGCGGAGAAACTGAGGACGGCGAGACTTTATTTGTCGGTCGTGTACAGCACGAAGGAACTTTAACAATTGGAAAAGTCCAACCCTCTCACGGTGTGTTATATATTCCATTCGGCGGAGAAGAAGTTGCTTTCCCGGACTATGAAATACTGGTTAATAATTAAAGTGAAAAGAAAATATGAACCTATGTATGTGTATGGATATAATTCTAAAGCAAAGCTTAACTGATTGTTGTATCGAATACAAAAAAATAGCTTTGAAATTATGCAGTTAAATCAATCATTAAATTGCGGCAAATAAGTAGGAGTTTTAATAGAAAAAGCGGTCAGAATATTATTTATAATATAATAAAACAAGTGCCTCGTTTGCTGAACGTCGCTATTATATATGAAATTTGTCAATTGTATTGGGGAATATCAAAAATTTTATATTTTTGAATATTGTTATATTAAGCGATAAATGGAAATGTATTTTTATATTACAGAATTTTTGAAATTTATGCTGCTGTTATTTATGGATGATATATGTTTATGTTTACAATTAAAAACGCATGTATCATTGCTAGAGGATTAGCATTTACGGGTGTGAATCTCATTTTGTCAAATATACGCTTATATGCGAGCAACGCACCTTATTGTATACAATTTTAAAATACCTTCTGTTCGAATAAAAGTGCATTGAGCAAAATCAAGCATTTGTGTTATTTCATGTAAAAATAATTAAAATACAATTATAATATTATTGTAAAATGAAACCTACAGGTTCCTCTTTGATAAAACTTTTAATTCATGTTTGTGGAAAATAATTATTTGCAAAATTATACAATTAATTAGAAATGATTAATTTAATATAAAGAAAGTAACCCGATAACACAGTTTGCTTAAATTTTGTGCAAATTTTGTATGTTTTTCATTAGTAAAACGTATGGATTGCATCAATTCCATATAAATTTCGCATCCAAATTTAATATAAATGACTTAGACAAAATTTACATCATTTCCATGCAAAAATGCGGACACAGCCTAACACAAATTCTGTGAAACCGTATCAATTTTTTTGTGTTATTAGGGTATTGACCGAAGCCCATTGTTATATATATTGCTTAACAATACTTTGCTTTATATATAAATATATATAAAATTATTATTTGGAAATTTCTACTTTCAAATTAATGTTAGATCTTTTTTCAAATCCTTATTCCTTATTCAAAAATAAAAATGTTCCTCTTCCACTGTTTTGCATCCAAACCACCAAATGTTTTCCTCCAAAATCAAACTTCACCTGCCACTCAACCATAATAAAATAAACTGCACACATTAATTAATTAATATCAAATATCCCGTAAAAGCAAACTATTTGCAAAACAAAACAACTAACATCACAAACCGGTTTGACAAATGCATCATAGAAAAATTTTGACTTATGCAAAAAATGTACAGTAACAAAAAGAATCATATCATAATGTCGGCGGGAAAAGAGGCGTGATGCCGCCAGACGTCGCCGCGGATTGGTTCCTATAAGCTATGGCGAATTCGAAAATTAAGAATATTTTGTATTAAAAAAGGATAGACAATTCAAGTGACATAAGTGGGTCCTTTTTTAATACAAAATATTCTTAGTTTGCGAATTCGCCACTAGATTGGCATCTGTAATTTGAGCCGCAGGTGTCGCTACGGTGCCGGTTCTTGAGGACATGAAAAGTGCGCGGCGCGTCCGCGCGTTACCTCTTCTCGCCGCACGCTCTCCTCTGACGTCCATCATTCAAGAATCGTGAACCAATCAGCTTGCGAGAATTTTGGCAAAAGTCGCGCGCGCAGCGCGCATGTCTGTTGGTTCGGGGAGTGCTGCAAGCGCCGCGACTGAATTGGCATTTACTCTATCGAAGTACGTCGGACCTCGTGGTGAAGACTTTTTGTCGCGTCGGCCATATTTGATTCGAATGTTTCTTCTGTCTAAGGGCTCGTGTAGCCAAGAAATTCACGCGTAATCATCGTTGCATCGTTGCGCGTCGATCATCCGCAATTTCCATTTTTAAACGGCAAAAATGGAAAACAGTTACAGCATCACTGTGACGAATAAGTTCTCGCTCGCGCTCGACGAGGACGAGGATCCGTTGGAGGTGCTGAAAGCGCGCGAGCAAGAGAAGGAGGCGAAAAAGCGCGAAAAGCAGTGCGAAAAGGAGAATAAGACCAAGCAAACGGACACGCAAAAAAGCGCGAGCGCAAAGTCACAGAAGAGCCGTGTGATCAAGGAGGTCGCGCAAACGCAACCGTCCAAAACCACGGAGAACAAAAAAGATCAAGGTTAGTGCTCGCGCTCTCGCAGTCTCGCTTGAGCGCGCGCGCATCGCGCCGTCTCGCTCGCCCAACAAGCCCGGCCAATTCCGGCGAACTCTGCGCGCGCCTTAATATGGCCGCCGTGAGCTTCCCGAGACCTCGTGTTGGGGCACGTGCTAATTCTTCGACCACTTTTTCCCACTTTTTCCCTTCTTATTATCATCTTTTAACATTTTTAACAACAAATTGATTGTCGCAAAAATTCACGCCACGCGCACACGCGATTTTGCACAAACTGCGTCTCGTACAATCCAATGCTTTCTTTGTACTTTGTTTCGCACGTTGAGGATAAATCTATATTAAGACACGTTGCAATTAACGAATAAGTTTGCCATTTTTCATATTTTAATTTAATTATAAATAAAAATGCTCATTTAATTGAATTTATTTTTATTCACTGCTAACTTTTTTTAACACGTTTTCTCGGTTCTTTTGTTAGAACTTGGTCTTATCTGCGGCTATTTTAGTTGTTTTTTTTTGTAAGATTAAGTTTAAGTCGTCAAGTTTATTTATTTGTATTTATTAATAAAAGGAATAAATTTAGTATTCATTGCTGTTCCTTTATTGGCGAATAAAGTGTCGCAACGTGAACGAATGTCTGATTTTCATAGTTCAACTATTAATACCAGTCCGAATATACTTAATAATTCAGTTTTAAAAATGTAACACTTATTTATGTAATCTAATATTTATCTACACGTTTTTAAGCTTTTCCAGGTTTTTCTCTTTCGCAAAATAAGTTAATTATTAACTGGAATTTTGTTTACAAACTTGTATACGTTTGCATAACTTGTATTAATGTAAATATTGAAATACAAAATTAACAAATATTTAATTATAATATTTTTGCTTGTATTGTAAACCAGTTTGATTAATAGAGCACAATAAACATCGTAAATGATCCTTAAAACATCTGTTGTAAGCATGTTACTGGTGTTTCTCACAACCATTGTTCTGATTTCTATACTAGTACAACTTTACTGTACGTTGGTTCCAGGTCATTTATGGAAATACCAGAAGAAAAAAAAGAACAATAGAATTTTTAAATATTTTGTCACTTGAATATTCTACAACTTCTTACACACCTAAAATAATTAAAGGCTGCAGGGAAAATAAGAGAAACAATAAATCATTTTTATGTTATTTACTCATAATGATTAAATGAATGCATTATTATGAAGAGAAACAGTCTATAATATAATTACAGATTGCAATTGAACTATTTTTTACTTAAATTGAATCATTTATACCATTTTTAATAATATTGTTTTGTAATGAAAAAAATTATTTCATTTATAAGGAAAGAAAAGCAAAAAATGTCAACAGCTAACAAAAGTTATCTAAAATGTAAAACTCATTAAAGCCCCATTACCAATATCTCCTGCAATAGTCTCAGTTAAAAATAACATCAAAAAATATCTTCTACTGAATATATTTCGGTATATCATATCTTCACACAGAATAAATTCGATAAATTATCTTATGAAGAACAGCAGACGAATTTCTTACTGTTTATAAACTTCTTTACTGAAAAGTATACAAATCACCAAAATTTGATTTCTACATTTAAAAATACAAAATTATATACAGATTTTATATAAAATGTTGTAAAAATCATAGTTAATAATATTATTAACAAAAAGAAAATTTTTAAACAAATTTGATGACTGTTTAATAAAATTGTATAAAATAATGTGATTAGCTTAATGGTGTTACGTTGTTTTTTGTTAATTTAGCGGAAAAGAAGCCTGCTCAGGTAAGGACTGGCGGAGATCGCAATGTAAAATTCTCTGGAGAATCGCGCGAGGAGCACTACAACAGGCGCAATCGTGACGACAGAGACAAGCCGTTCCGTCCTCAGCAAAATGATTCCCGACGTGGACCTCAAGGGTTAGTTTTTTTTTTCTCTCTCTCTCTTAAGTTTCTTACTTAGATATAAAATTAAAAAAATTAAATTAATAAATCTAAAATCAAAAAACAATAATATAATATCTAATATAATTTAATATAATTCTAAATTATATTAAAAATTGAATTGAAACATTAAAAAAAACGACTTAAGGCGATGTCAAAGTTATGATTACCGACATTACAGATTTCTTAAATTAAAATTTAATAAACAATTGGAATTAAATTTGAAGACCAGAGCGACATTTTTGCACTTTTTTTGCACATTTTGATTA